>JAQZBX010007080.1:0-51480 GCA_029593785.1 Cabassous unicinctus
TGTAATTCACATACTGGATGACTCATTTTTTTTTATTATTGTGTTAAAATACACATAAGGTAAAATTTATCATTTTACTATTTTAAAGTATACAATTCAGTGGCATTATATATAGTCACTATGTTGTGAAACCATCAACATTATCTTCTAGAACTTTTTCATTACTCCAAACAGAAACCCCATACCCATGATTGACACAATTTAAAAGATGAATTTAATTTTATTTCGTCTCCCAAATCAGGAGCAATCATGTAGTAACAAATAGAAATTAGCCCACAATTAAATAAGTAAAACTTTCTTTAAAGATGAACAAATTTGGAAAGAAATAACATGAACACTTCTAATGACAATATAAGAAGCTTTTCACATTCTTGTACAGAAGAAGAAAATCTAATTAGACATATTCTATTATAGATAAAACTAAATCTCAAAGGATGTTTTTATAAAAAAAATTAGTCTTTAAAACTCCTTTAAAATCCATTGGGCATGGAACATTTGCATTGTACATAGCAACCAAGAAACTAGAATTGGGGACAGCTGTTGGGAGTATAGCAGGGAGAGCAAATGGGTTTCACGTAGTGATGGTCTTCAATCTAATAATATTAGTGGCTATTGGCAGCTCTGTGATTAAAAGGATCCAGAAGGAGCCTCTGGGCTCAGTTCACAATATCTGCCACAGGCTTGGGAGTGACATACTGGCCAGTATATGCCAACCCAGGAGTGGGGTAAAAACTGGTAATAGGTTTCATTCATTCTAGAACCATTTCCTGCTAGCACTCTTATTTTAAAAGACAGGTTACTAGTGACCAGAAAATGTTGGTATGAATTGAAGGATAGGTATACAAAGACCTATATAATATTATTTGGTAGTTTTTAGAACCCAGTGTACTTTGAGGATTATAACTGCGAAGTATGTGATGCTCTCATTCCTTGCCTCCTAGGAGAAAGGAGGCAAGAGATTACCTTTAATCAATGTGGGACTGAATCATGTCCCCCACCAAAGACATGTTCAGATCTTAAGCCCTGGTCCTGTGGGTGGGAACCCATTTGTAAATAGGCCTTTTGAAGATGTTATTATTAGTTAAGATGACCAAACTGAAGGAGGGTGGGCCTTAATCCAATACGGCTGAAGTCTTTATATGCAAAGGAAATTGGACATGGAAGAGAAAGCCACGTGGAGGAGTTATAAGCAGGAGGTCAACTGAATCCAGAAGACAAAGGAGGGCTTTGCTATGTGACAGGAAAGCTAAGGAACCCAAGGATTGCCAGCAAGCCAGAACCCTACCAACTCCAGGACGAAACAAGCCTTCTAGCCTCTGAAACTGTGAGCAAATAAATTCCTGTTGTTTAAGCAAATCCATGGTGTGGTATTTGCCAGAACAGCTTGTAAACTAAGACAGTAAGCATATTTCTTTTTTTTCCCCTGAAGAAGACATAACAGCCTTGCTGTGGAGTGTCTGGCAACTGCCCAGACATTCAGACTATGCCCCTATTCCAGGAGGACAGCTTGAGAACAGAAACGTGGCAGCTGAAGGACATTTGTAGTACCCTTGTATTCAGCTCAATGGTCCATCATCATTCATGGTATGAGACACTCTCATTTTGCCATTTGTCCATCTTTTCACTTAAAAAATTGTACTGAGTGTTTTCTATGTACCAGGCACTGTTCTAGGCATTGATGATAGGCAGTGAGCAAAAGAGTGCAGCTAATGTAGAGAAGAGTAGAATGTCATTTTTTCACACATTTCTTCTGAGTTTGGCACACTCTGGAGCTAATATGGACTAATCCTTGTTAGTAGGACAGGAACTAGACTGAAAAGGGCTGGCAAGTCAAACTGTGCAACCTCTTTTTCCAACCCTGGAACCTCAATATAAGCTAGAAAATTGAGAGAGTAAGAGAAATGTGAATGTGTCCTCCTTTGCTTTCTAAGGCCTAGTATCCTGGACACTGGCCATTTCCTTTTTCAAACTGCCCACTTCCACCATTTAAGGGCAAAATTATCATATCCTGGGGGTTCTTCTAGGGAGCAGCAGCACAACTCAATATATTATGAGCTAAAGCCACAATCATGATATAAACTCCACACAGTGTAGAAAAAAACCTCACTGCACCAATGACACAGAAGTGAGCATCAACCACTCAGGTCTCTCTGTGTCCACCACAAGCACGCTCACAGGGCCAGGCTTGACCACCATCTCTGGGCAGGGCTCTAGCTTCAGCAACAGGGTTTGTGCCACAATCACATGGTTTATTAGGGGCAAAAGGAAGGCGGGGCTCAGCAGTGTCCCCCAAATCAGTGGTGTTCAAGGTAGAGAGGCATAGCAGCCTTTGTGCGTGCAGGACACCTGGGCCAAAAGGAAAGTAGGAAAAGAGCTGCAGGGGAGTTGGGGTGGCAGGAAGTCTAGACAAAATGAGCAATGGCCAGGGGGTTGGGGTGGGGAGAACTTGGGATAAAAAACCTTCTTTATTGTGAAAACCAAAACCAAGGTTTAGGCATATTGCCATGTTGACCCTAACAATGAAATGGGCCTTATGCTACGTAATGGGATGAGTGAGCAGGGGCAAACCAAGGGGTGGGGGTGGGGAGAGCTATTCACGTGGAATGCCTGAACATTTCTCACCGACTGGGAGAACCCTTGGCCAACATAACCATTAAAAACTGTCTGCTCCCTTTATTTGTTACAAGAAATGTGAGTCACTCCAATAAAACCTCAAACTGGCAGAAGGGAAAACTAATGTCTGACTTTTGAGGCAAAAAGAGCCAGCTGCTCCAGCCTCCAGGACTCAATTAGAACTTCTTATTGCAAGTCAAGTTCCCAGCTGTCCAGAGCCCTGGGAAAAGGGGATGAACCCAGCCACCCTCTCCTCTAGACACATGCCCCAGCCAACAGCAGGAGTGGTCCAGGTTTCATCCACTTCTTAAGGGAATAAGGGTTGAAATTACACTGTGGATACCTCTGTTTGGCTTAGGAACAGGAGAAGGGCCAGGTGAAGAGAGGTTGGGAGAACAAATGAGAGTCACAGAAGTGAAGGCCTGAGGCTTGCAAAAGAAAGGTTTTCTAACCTCCCCAAGATTTCTGAACTCCTACATCCAAGGGCCCCAGGCCCCAGTGCCGGCTGGGTCACAGCGGGGATCCTGCGGCGGGTAATACACGGGCACTGAGTGTTTTTGGTAGAACTGTAGGCGGGCAAGGAGTTTCTTCACAATGTGAGGATATTTGCTTGACAGATCATGTCTTTCTTCAGGGTCCTGATCAATATCAAAGAGCCAGAGGGTTTTGGTTGGTGGGTCCATTGATGGTATCTCAGAAACATTGGCTTGAGATGGTGGTGGGAACCAGTAACCACACCCTGGCAAAGAAATAAAATGGTTTATTGGGGAAGAAGCATGATAGGCAGGTTCTAACCTCAGGGAGGGAATCTTGGGGACAAGGCTGAGCTGGGCTGTGGGCGTGGACACATAAAAAAGATGTGGCCCTTTGACTGCCGTTTCTAGATCTGTCTCAGGCTCTGACCTCTCATGTTTTAACTGTATATGTCTCACTGCTTCACAACCAGAGGGTATGAGGACTGTGCAATGTATGTGTGATTGTCACAATGACTGGAATACTAAAATGTCCTGCAGTGCATGGGACAGTCACAAACAATGAATTGTGTTGCCCCAAATGCCAAGATTGCCCCTATTAAAAACACTGTTTAATTGCTTCACAGCCTTAACCATCATACCACATATTTGAAAAGCATTGAAAGGATATCACTTTGAAAGAATGTGCTCAGGGAAAGCAACTCCTCCCCCGGCTACACCATTGGTTGAGGGTGTAGCTCTCAGAGATCCTCTTTGCTAGTTAGATAGGCACACATATCTGAAACCCTTATTTTCCACAAGGCTTAGGGTGGAGTTTCTTCCTTTTACCGCCTACAGTTCATCAGTTAACTACCAATGGTTTTGGTCAGGACTAGTAGATTAAATCCATTCTTCTCACTGAGCAGCCCCAGAGAGATGTTTTGCAAAAGGCAGCAGCTATTTCTGTAAACTTCTCCTTGGTGTCTGCTGGGAAAGCCTATCGTAAACTTGGGCCATCACAATGGAAGCTGTGTAATTGGGAACAGGCTGAGTCTTAAAAGTAAGAAAAGAAAACCCTGAAGAAATAGTTGTCTTTTTGTGACACATACCAGGAGGGATCACAAAAGATTTGAAAGGCAATTTAGTATTTCAGGTGTCAAATGGAGTGAGGAGAATGATCGGGCTTAGGAATGTTGATGGAGATGACAGCGAGGGGAAGTGGCCAGAGCAGGGGCAATCTGTCCTCACTTTCCAGACAAATGGCCAAGGGATTATGACTCTGGAGGAAGCACAGACCAGGGCTACTACACACAGCACAACCCGGACTCGTCTGCTAGGGGAGGGGATGTTTGTTAGGCTAAGTGTTCTACCTGGGTAGCCGGTCAGGAGTTTCCAGTTTCTGTGCCTAATTGCAGCATGGACAGATGTGTTGAAGGCTGAAAATTCTGGAAGAGAAAAACCATCCTTTGCTGGAGCCACGCTGTTCCCAGGACCTGAGAAGAAATAGTTTGGAATAATTAGATTGCTGTTATTGGAATGTGTTGTTATAAATCAGCATTTTATATCCTTCTTGCAGAACAGTAGCTTTTATTCAACACTGGAGTGCAAATGTGTATCCTGCCACAGAAATGAATCTTTCATTAAATATAAACAGAAAGCTATAGTTACATTAAGTGTCAGTCATGAACCACCCCAAATATAAAGGAAATCCCACCGAGATCAGAATACTAATTCATCCTTAAAATCACTATGTTCAGCCAACGTACAGCTGACCATATGCAGACTAGTGTTCTGTTACAGCAGGGTGGGTGTGGTGGTTTTTTTCCTGTTAAGAAAAGTTTGAATTAAATAAATACATTTTCTCTGTGTACTTATGTATATAATATAATAAATTATAAATGTACATTTTACTCAAGTCTCTCTCAAAATATGAGGATTTGAGCATGCCATGGAAAACAGTTTATTTTTTTAAATCACACCATGAAGTATAAAAGTAAGTAAGCAAAGCTAAGTAAACATTCAGACAGGATTATGTATATAAGAATAAATCTGGTATACAAATTATGATTTGGTATGATGGTCTACATTAATTTATCCTCTTAAGGTCTTCTATTAATTGATCAGCAGGTTTTTGAGAAGGAGTAATAAATAATATCTATGCCTCTTCCCCTTTTGAGTTTGGAACCAAGTGAGGGGTAAAGGCCAGACAGATGGAGCTAAAAATATTTCCTATATTACTGATAAAGTTGACTGGAGAGAACTTGGCTCCAGATCTGCAGCAGAAAGGCCTCCTGACTAGGAAAGGCTTAGCTGCCCATCACTGACCTCGCTTGCTGGACAACCCCTGGCCTCTCAGAGGCCTCAGCTCAGAGCCCACAGCTGAGAGCAGAGCATTTACATACATCTGGGCACAGGCTAGTCCCGAAATTAAACAAACAAAAGGGTTTCAGATAACAGTTCCCCACCTCCCTCTCCTCTCTATGTATATTTAAAAGCCTCAACTTTGGGCCTAGCTATATAATATTTAGTCTGGTGTAAGTCCACATTTATCTATTATTTTTTCAAGTACGACCACAGCAATCATCTTGGGAGCACTTAGAAATGTTGCTAAACCACCAGTCCAGTAACTAATTGCCATAATATATGATATGTCTGTAAAAGTGCAGACTCCAGCACTGTGGTCTGCCTTCCTTTTGTGAAAGACTTTGAGAGCAACCCCACTCCCCTCCGAAGCAGGACTTCTTTGCTCCTCAAGGTTTTAGGAGGTACTGTCAGGTGTCAGAAGGCGGGAAGTCCATTTTTTGTCAGTCTTTTGGAAATGGCACTATAGAGACATACTGGAAACAGATCAAATAACATCTGTGGTTTCAGACCTCAGTCTTAAAAATCACACACCAGTAAATCCTAAGCACCAAAGAGAAACCGTTTTTGACTTCTCGTTTCTCTGTTTGCTTGTGTATATTTTGGCTGCAATACAAACGGATGCTTCTAGTGGGTGCTTCAAGCGGTCGAGTGCGAGAGGATGTCTATGATAGGAAGTGCATTCTTAATTTACATACTGTGGTAAAGCTGCGAACCCTCAAGATTTACTCCGCATCAGTTTGTATAAAGGCCATGTTTTGATACCAAAGAATGTCTGTTAAATAAAACAAGTATGTTTTGAAAACATAAACAAAAAAGAAAAAAAGAAATTTAGTTATCTAGTCTATCCTTGTATTTATATACATTTTTTTTCTTTAAACAGGAACATAAAATACCTAAACAGATAATAAGTCTAAGACTGATGAAAGATGCTGTTATCTCAACTTTATTTACTTTTTTATTCTTTTTTCTTTTAACTTTATTTACTTTTTGATTTTGAGAAATTAAAGTATGAGAAAATTACAAAGACTATGACTAATGGATCTTAACATTTTGTCATATTTGCTTTTTTAAGTAAAAGGAACTAGATAATAAAGATGAAGTTGAAGTCTCCTTTGTCACCTCCTCAATCCCAGTCTCTTCATCCCACTCCTCCAGAGGCTGCTGCTATCCTGAATGTGGTGAATCCCTCAACCATTTAAAAATATGGCAACATATATATGTATATATGGCAAAGAATAATATACAGTACTGATTCATACTTTCAAATTTGACATAAGTGTGTAATACCATACATACTCTGCATCTTGCTTTTTTCATTCACTATTGTGATTTTTAGAGCTCTGTGATTATGTATGTGTATATATTCTTTTTCACTGTTTAGAATTTTAGCATATAAAAATACCACATTTTATTTATCCATTCCCTTGTTGATGAGTGTGTGGGCTGTCTTATTTATTTAGTTGCTATTGAAAGCTATCCTGCAATGAACATTGTTGTCCACATCTCCTTATGCACATGTACAAGAATTTCCCTAAGGTATGTGTCTAGAAGTAAAACTGTTGTAAGGTGTACACATTTCCAACCTTACATTACACGTAGTAAGTGGCCCTCCAACTGGTACTGTCCCATTTCTGCACATCCTGTATCTGATATTGTCAGACTTAAAATTTGTGCTTATCTAAAAGTTTTAAAGAGAAACCACTTTTTAAAAAAATCAATCAGTGAGATAGGGGTCCTCTTTCATTCTTTTGGTTATAGATATTCAGTTCTCTTAGCACCATTTGTTGAAGAGACTGTTTTGTCCCGTCAACATGGACTTGGTAGGTTTGTCAAAAACCAGTTGGCTGTAGACGTGAGAGTTTATTTCTGGATTCTCAATTCTATTACACTGATCGACGTATCTCTCTTTATGCCAAGAACATGCTGTTTTGACCACTGTAGCTTTGTAATTTGTTTCCATGCCAGGCAGTGAAATTCCTCCCACATCGCTCTTCATTTTTAGCATGCTTTTGAGGTTATTCTCATGTGCTTTCCCTTCCAAATGAATTTGGTAATTGCCTTTTCTATTTCTGTAAAGTAGGCTTTTTGAATTGTGATTGGCATTACATAGAAACTATAAATCAATTTGGGTAGGATTGACATCTTCACGATATTTAATCTTCCAATCCATGAACATGGAATGTCTTTCCATTTGTTTAGGTCTTAATTGATTTCTTTTAGCATTGTTTTGTAGTTTTTTGCATATAGGGTTCTGTACTTCTTTGGTTAAATTGATTCCTAGGACAACCCAGGTGTCCATCAACAGACGAATGGATAAACAAACTGTGGTCTAGTCACACAATGGAATATTATGCAGCTGTAAGAAGAAATGAAGTCATAAAGCATATGACAACATGGATGAACCTGGAGGACATTATGTTGAGCGAAGCAAGCCAGACACAAAAGGACAAATACTGTATGAATGCGTTACTATGAACCAAATATATTGTGAAACATTGTTTGATTCAAAAAAAATTTTATATGTATCCATTACATTTAATTGAGAAATGTAAAAAATAAAATAAAATAAAAATAAATAAATAAAGCAAAAAAAAAAAATCGATTCCTAGGTATTTGAGTCTTTTTGCTGCTATTGTAAATGGAATTTTCCCCCTGATTTCCTCCTCAGATTGTTCAATATTAGTGTACAGAAATATTACTGATTTTTGCATGTTGATCTTGTATCCTGTAACTTTGCTGAACTCATTTACTAGCTCAAGTAGCTTTGTTATAGACATTTCAGAATTTTCTAATTATTGGATCATGTCATCTGCGAATAGTGAGAATTTTACTTCCTCTCTTCCTATTTGTATGCCTTTTATTTTTTTCATGTCTAACTGCTCTAGCTAGAACTTCTAGCACAATGTTGAATAACAATGGTGACAGTGGGCAACCTTGTCTTGTTCCTGATCTTAGAGGGAGAACTTTCAATTTCTCCCCCTTGAGTACGATGTTAGCTATGGGTTTTTCATACATGCCCTTTATCACACTGAGGAATTTTCCTTCTATCCCTATCTTTTGAAGTGTTTTTATCAAGAAAGGATGCTGGATTTGTTGAATGTCTTTTCTGCATTGACTGAGATGATCATTTGTTTTTTATTCCTTCAATTTGTTAATGTGGCTTATTATGTTAGTTGATTTTCTTATTTTGAACCACCCTTGCATATCAGGAATAAATCCCACTTGGTCATGGTGTATAAGTCTTTTGATATGCTGTTAGATTTTATTTGCAAGTATTTTGTTGAAAATTTTTGCATCTATGTTCATTAGAGAGGTTGGTCTGTAATTTTCTTTTCTTGTGGAATCTTTATCTGGCCTTGGTATTAGGGTGATGTTGGCCTCCTACAACGAAATAGGTAGTGTTCCCTCTTCTTCCATTTTTTTGAAGAGTTTGAGAAGGACTGCTGTTAATTCTTCATGGAATGCTTGATGGAATACATCTGTGAAGTCATAGTGTCCTGGGCTTTTCTCTGTTGGGAGGTTTGTTATTATTGATTCCATCTCTTTACTTGAAAGTGGCCTGTTGATATCTTCTATTTCTTCTAGATTCAGTATGGGTTTCTAAGAACTTGACAATTTCAACTAGGCTGTCTAATTTGTTGTTTGTAGTATACTCTTATAATTTTTATTTAGAGTCAGGAGTAATACCCCCTTCTCATTTCTAATTTTAATTATTTGCATCATTTCTCTTTTTTCCTTTGTCAGTCTAGCTAATGTTTGTCAATTTTAATGGTCTTTTCAAAGAACCAACTTTTGGTTTTCTTAATTCTCATTTTATTCTCTATTTCATTTATTTATGCTCTAATCTTTGCTATTTTCTTCTGTTCATTTTGGGTTTAGTTTGCTGATCTTTTTCTAGGTCCTCCAAGTGTGTGCTTAGGTGTGTGAATTGAACTCTTTCTTCTTTTTTAATGTAAGCATTTAGGGCTATACATTTCCTTCACAGAACTGCCTTTGCTGTGTCCCATAAGCTTTTCTTTAATATTTTTTTATTTAAGTATATCATTCATACATGAACATACATAAACAGTAAGTATATAGTAAAAGTTGTGAACTTACAAAATAAACACGAATGACATCATACAGGGGGTCCATACATCACCCCTCCACCAACACCTTGCATTGTTGTGGAACATTTGTTACAAACTATGCAAGAGCATCATCAAGATATTACTACTAATTATAGTCCATATCTTACATTTGGTATATTTTCCCCCAATCCACCCTATTATTTTTTAATATATTTTTATTACAGAGGTTGTGAACTCACAAACAATCACACACATGTGTAGAATTCCCATACAACACCCCTTCACCAACACACCACACTGTGGTGGAATATTTGCTATAGATTATGAGATAATATCACCAGACTATTATCACCAACCATGGTCCATAGTGTACATTTGGCACACTTTTTCCATACCCACCCCTCATTATCAGCACAGTACATCTTTGGCATTGATGTAAGAATATTACAGTATTGCTGATAACTACACTCCATAGGTCGCACCAATTGTATTTTTTCCCATGCTTCTCCACATTCCCACCACCCTGCAATAGTGACATACATCTGCTCTAGCTCACAGAAGGACATTTTTGCATCTGTACCATCAACCACAATTCTCACCCACCTCTGGGTTCACTGCATTATTCAGTCCCCAGATTATTCTCTAGCTTTCTTTTAACTGACATTTACATCCTTAGACTACCCTTTTCAGCCACAATACCATTTTATAAACCAGCTGCATTAGTTCTACTCACTATAATGTGTTACCATCAACTCTATCCATTTCCACACTTATATAGTCTAGTTAATTAAAACTTCTACATACATTAAGCATCCTTAGTTCTTCTCAACCCTCCTCTCATCTCCTAATAACCTATATTCTAGGTTTTAACTCCATGCATTCTTTGTATTTAGCTCATATTAATGAGACCATGCAATATCTATCCTTCTGTGTCCAGCCTACCTCACCCAGCATAACGTCTTCAAGATTCATCCATGTTATCATGTGTCCCAATTTCATTTCTTCTTACTGCAGCGCAGTATTCCATCACATGTACACACCACACTTCGTTTATCCATTTACTGGCTGACGGACACCAGGGCTGCCTCCATCCTTTGGCAATTGTGAAAAACACTGCTATGAACATTGCTGTGCAGATGTCTGTTCGTATCACAGCTTTTAGTTCTTCTGGATATATTTGTAGCAGAGAAATTGCTGAATCATACGGCAGTTCTCTATTTAGCTTCCTGAGGAACCACCAAACTGTCTTCCATAGAGACTGCACCATTTTACAAGCCCACCAATAGTGAAGGAGTGTTCCTATTTCTCCACATCCTTTCCAGGACTTACTGTTTTTTTTTTAAAATAATGGCCATTCTATGCTGTGTGAGATGATATCTCATTGTTGTTTTGATTTGCATTTCCCTAATAGCTAGTGAAATAGCTGTGTGCAATAATCCAAGTTGTGCAGTATAGCCAAAGGGGTGCTGATGCAAAGTACCAGAAATATGTTGGTTTTTATAATTTATTTGGGGTAGAAGCTTACAGTTACAAAGCCCTAAAGAGTCCAACCCCAGGTACCATAAGAGGTACTTTCTCACCAAATGTCTGTTGCCATGTGTTGAAGCAAGATGGCTGCTGATATCTGTGAGGGTTCAGCCTTCCTCTTTCCTCCTAAGGCTCCGTGGGCCCAGCTTCTTCCAATCTCAGCAGTACGCTGGAGGGCTTGTTTATTTCTGGGCTCAGCTGCTCTGTTCTCTTCACAAGTTCATTTGTGTAAACTATCACACAAATGGCTCATCTCTCTTCCTGGGGCTGCAGGATCAAAGTTGACAAGTTCTCTCCTCTTCTGTGTCTATGGAGCTCTCCCTATTCCTCTGTGTATCTTCTTCGTGTATCTACTTCTCTGTGTCTCTACTTCTTTGAGTGTCTTTTATATAGCCCAGAAAGGGGCAGGGACTCAAACTTAGTTGCCCTAATGACGTGGTCAAATCAAAGCCCTAATCTTAACATAATTTAATCAAAGGCATCTCAGCTGAATCTAATACAATCAAAGGGTATCATGCCCAGAGGAAAAGACCAGTTTACAAAAATAATCTCTCTTTTTGGAATTCATAAATAATTTTAAACTGCCACAAAGTCTATCTGTAGTTGCCTGGAGAGACTGATGAAGCTTCATACCCCTTCCCCTATCTGGGGTGGGGATGGAGCTGCAGGTGTGGGCAGCAATCTATGCTGTGCGGGTCCAAAATGACCACAGTTGCCCAGGTAGACTGATGTAGCACCAGCGCCCCCTTCCCTGCCTTGGGTGGGGATGGACCCGCTGGAGTGCCCAACAATCTTATTCATGTAGGCTGAATATGCCTGCAGTTGCCCTGAGAGGCTGAGGGAGTACTGTCCCTTCTGCCTTTTAGGGGATGGGAACAGAACCACCAATGCCCAACAGTTCAGTCTCTGTAGGCCGAAAGTGCCTGCCTCTGCCCGGAAAGACTGTGGAAACACCAGCCTCCTCCTTTCCTATTAGGGGGTGGGGGTGGATTCACAGGTACCCACCAGTCCAGGCCACGTAGGCTGAAAATGCCTACCGTTGCCCAGAAAGGCTGAGGAAACCCAGCTCCCCTCCTATCCTACTTGGGGGTGGGGATGGAGCTACAGGTGTCCGACTATTCAGTTTGTGTGTGCCAAAAGCACCTGCAGTTACCCAGAGAGGCTGGTACAACACAGTCCCTGTCTTGTTCTATTGTGGGTGGAGGTGGAGTTACAGTACCCAGCAGATGAGTTCTTGCAGGCCCAAAGTGCCTGCAGTTGCCCTGAGAGGCTGAGGAAACATCAGCCCCCTCCTATCCTATAGGGCGGGGGCAGAGGTGGAGAGGGACTCGAAGGTACTCAACAAACCAGTTCGTGTAGGCTGAAAACACCTGCAGTTGCCTGGAGAGGCCAAGAAACACAGCTCCTCTCCTATCCTATTGGGGTGTGGAGCTGGAGCCCCCGGTGTCCGACTGTTCAGTCTGTGCTGGGTGAAAGCGACTGCAGTTACCTGGAGAGGCTGGTGCAGGTTCCCCCAGCTTCCTCCCTGCAGGAGGTGGGGCTGGAGCCTAGGCTAGGGTTGCAATCTGATCTTGGCAGAAAGAAGCCAGTCCCTACCTTCAATGTGATTTTCAGTCCGCTCCACTTCCCCTCACGCAGGGGGCAGAATCAAAATGGAGGCTACCAGCCTCTTTCTGATTTGGACTGGTTCAAACTTCAGCTGTTCTTAGGATTATACTTTGGTAAGCTGAATTTACTAATCAGTAGCTGAAGTCGGTGCCCAACTATCCCTTCCTGCCCCGTTTTTGCGAAATGGAGCTTCCAACTCCAGCCATGGAACAGCTCCCGAGGTGGCTTGTGCTACGGGCACCAGCCTCCGAGGTGTGGAGTGCTCTACTCACAAATCTTCTCTGCAGATGGGCTCTCCTCCTTCCATACTTTCAAGGATGCTGCAGGATACTCTTCAGGTCTCCTGGGGCCCCAAAACAGGTACTTTAGATAGCTTTGGGTGATTACTAACTGCCCTGTAGGACGAGCTGAATCTTGGAGCTCCTTACTCTGCCGCCATCTTGCCCCTCCTCCTGTGTCCCATAGTTTTGATATATTGTGTTCTCATTTTCATTTGTCTCAAGATATTTCCTGATTTTCCTTGTGATTTATTTTCTGACCCATTGATTGCTTAAGAGCATTCCCTTTAACTTTCTTATTTTTGTTGGTTTTCCAATTCTCCATCTCATTGATTTCTACTTTCATTCCATTGTGGTCAGAGAATATGCTTAGTATAATATCAATTTTTAAAAATTTATTGAGAGTTGTTTTGTCCTAACTTGTGTTCTATCTTGGAGAATGATCCATGTGCACTTGAGAAGAATGCGTATCCTGCTGTTTGGGGTGCAGAGTTTTGCACATATCTGTTAGGTCTAGTTCATTTATTATATTGTTCAAATTCTCAGTTTCCTTATTGGTTTCTTTCTAGATGGTCTATCCATTTATGAAAGTGGTGTATTGAAGTCTCCAACTATTATTGTAAAATGTGTCCACTTCTCGCTTTGGCTTTGCCCGTGTCTGCCTCATGTATTTTGGGGCACTGTGGTTAGGTGCTTAAATGTTAATGATAATTATTTCTTCTTGGTGGATTGACCCTTTTATTGACATATAGTGTCCTTATTTGTCTCTCATAAAAGATTTTGACTTAAAGTCTATTTTGTCTAATATCAGTATAGCTACCCACCTCTCTTTTGATCGCTCTTTTCACAGATTATCTTCTTATTCAATTGTATTAGAACCCTTTTAGGAATTAAAGCCTAGAGTCATAAACTGAGGATACAGTACTATCGGGTTTTGCATTTACCCTGGCAGTTTTTCTCTTTCAGTGTCTTTAATATATTATACCACTGCCTTCTTGCCTCCATGGTTTCTGATGAGAAAACAGCGCTGAGTTTTATTGAGGATCCCTTGTATATGATGAAGTGCTTTTGTCTTGCTGTTTTCAGAATTCTCTTTATTTTTGGCATTTGACATTTTTATTAGTATGTGCCTTTATTTATCCTGTTTTGGGTAGGTTGTGCTTCTTGGTCATGTATATTTGTCTTTTATAACAGTTGGGAATTTTTGGCCATTATTTCCTCAAATAGTCTTCCCGCCCCTTTTCTCATCTATTCTCCTTCTGGAACTCCAATCATACCTATGTTGGTATGTTTCATGCTGTCATGCCCTTAGGCATTGCTCAGTTTTTTTCTATTCTTTTCTCTATCTGCTCTTCTGACTGTATGATTTAGGTTGTCCTGTTTTCTGATTCACTGATTATTTCTTCTGCCTATTCAAATCTGCTGTTGTATGTCTCTAGTGTACTCTTTTTTTCTTAAAGATTTATTTATTTTTTTATCCATTTTAATCCCCACCCCCCCCATTTTTGCTGTTTTGTGTCCATTCTCTGGGCAATTCTCTGTTTCCTGCCCTCTCTTCTCATCCTTCTCCTGTCTTCACCGGAATTCAATCCTGGGAACCTCCAATGTGGGAGAGAAGCGTTCTGCCACCTGTGCCACCTCATTTCCTGGTGTTTTTTTTGGCGCATCTCATCTTGGCTCTCCCTTAAGTCACTCTCCTGTTATGTCATCATCTTGCTGCGTGGCTCAGTGGGGCCTGGCACACCTGTGCACGGGGCCGGACGGTACACCTGTGCGTGGGGCCTGGCAGACTGTGTGCCTTCTATATCTTTTCTTTTATTTGACTGGGAGGTCCTGGGGATCGAACCCAGGTCCCTCCATATGGGAGAGGGACGCCCAACCATTGGAGCCACATCTGCCCCCCTCTAGTGTACTCTTAATCTTCATTCCCATAATTACTTTTATGTTTCTTTTTAGACTTTCTAATTCTTCTTTTTGTTCACACATTGTCTTCTCAATATCCTTTAGCTCTGTATGCATATTTAGTTAATTTCTATCCACATTTTCCTTCAACTCCTTGAACAGATTTAGGAAATTTGTTTGAACTTCTTTGATTAGTTGTTCCAAACTCTGTGTTTCCTCCAAAGCTTTAATTTGCCTCCTTTAACGGGCCATATCTTCCTGTTTCTTAGTATGGCTTGTGATTTTTTGCTGATGTCTGGGCATTTGATTATTTTGATGTGCTAATTCTGAAAGCCAGTGTCTCCCTCTTGCCTATGGTTTTGCTGTAGATTGACTGTGGTATGGGTCATCTTCAATGCTTGCTCCAGCTTATACTGCACCTTTAGTGCAGCCTGTGTTTAGCTGTTTGATATTCTCATGTCTTCTACACCTGTTTCTTGCCCTGGACATGCGGTGCAGCATTTAAGATGGCCCTTTTATTTGGAATTGTTTCACCTCCAGGAGAAGCTATCCTTTCCTCTGTTCCTCCTCTGGGAGTCTGGGCTTTTCTGTTTGCTTTTATGTAGATTTCCCTCTCCAACTGCTACCATTTACTCAACTGCTCTCCCACACTCAGTGCTGTCTTTTCATTATAATTTTTAGTTCTAGGACCTTCCCTGCCTTATAGCAGTTCAGTTTCCCCTTTTTTTCAGTGAGGAATTTTCTGCCACTGGTACTTCTACTTTAGGGTAACCTACCCCAGGGAGTCAGATGTGGTCAGTGTTCAAAAGCATTCTTTTTTTTTTTTTTTTCTTCGTTTGGATGTCCCAGCAATTGGAGACTGGTTTTTGTGTGTGTATGCTTGCCAAGAGTTCGGCTATGGGTCTCTTTTGCTTCCTGGGGGCCTTTCGTATGCATATGCATGTGCTTGTTGACCACTTGGGTTCCACTCTGGGTCTATGTGGGTCTCCATATCTGAATGTGTATGGGGTTCTAACTCACTGCTGTGAGTGGCTCTGTTGTCTGCCACCATGACAGGAGGTGCCTGAGTTGGAATGTTGTCAGTGTGTGACTCAAAATGCACAGGACCGAATTGGGGTGGGGTGGAGTGTGGTGTCCAGATTGGCAGGTCTGAATCACTGATGTCTTATCTTCTTTTTTGGTGCTTTTCTTTTTCTTTGATTCAGCATTTGTGGAGTCTTTCTCTACTCTCTATCATTCTACAGAGTTCCAAGTAAGTGAGACTTGCCCTATCATTAATTGTTTTGGAGAGGAAACTTTACTGGGGATGGCTTAGTTTGTCATCTTGATGATATTACTTGTATCATGCAAGTTTTAAAAGTACATTTTCATTATTCAGATAAAAGTATTTTCTAATTTCCATTGTGATTTCTTTTTTGACTCATAGCTTATTTGAAAGTCTATTACTTAATTTCCAAACATTTGGGAATTTATAGTCATCTTTTTGTTCTTGATTTCTAGTTTAATTCCTCTATGGTTAGAGAATGTATCTATTTTTAAACATAAACATTTAATTTTAGAATCATTTTAGATTTACAGTATATGATTTAAATCCTTTACTTTATGGCCCAGCATATCATCAATTTTGGTAATGTTGTATTTGCACTTGAAAAAATAAGTATTCTAAAGATGTTGGTAAAATGATCTATATATCATGTAGGTCAGGTTAAACATGCTGTTCAAATATTTTATGTCCATAATAATTTTTGTTTGTTTGTTTGCTTGTTCTATCAGTTACTGGGAGTAGTATGTTAAAGATCTCTCACTATGATTAAGGATTTGATTATATATCCTTTTAGCTCTTTCACTTTTTACTTCATGTATTTTTAGACAATGCTATTAAGTGCTTACACATTTAGAGGTATTATAACATTCTGGTCGATTGCTCTTTTTATGATTTTGAAAAATCCCTCTGTGATGGTTAGGCTAATGTGTCAACTCAGCCGGGTAATTGTGTCCAGGTGTTTGGTTCAGCAAGCGCTGGGCTAATTGTAATACAAGAGCATTTACGGACTTCGATCACCAGTGAGTTTACTGCATGGATGGCTGATTATATCTGCATCAATCAGGGAGGTTGCATCAGCAATGGATCCAATCAGTTGAATGCCTTAAAAGGGGAAGTGATTTCAACATTCAGAGAGAATTTCCCAGCTCGTCGTTGGACAGCCAACTTCTCCCAGAAACTCATCAAGGGCCTTTCATTGGACTTTCATGGGAGCCCCTGGCTTGCAGCCTGCCTGCGGAACCTGGACTTGTGCATCCCCACAGTTGCGTGAGAGACTCTTATAAAATCTCATATTATTGACAGTTATCTCCTGTTGATTCTGTTTCCCGAGAGAACCCTGAGTAATACACCCTCTTTCTCTCTAATTGTGTTTCTCCTGTAAGTCTACTTTGTATTTTAAGTTGTCACCATAGTCACCATCCCTGTCGTTTTGTGTTTGCATAATGTATCTTTTCCCACCCATTAACATGGTGTGAGGCTTTTATGCAAGTTATTAATGAAGTATAAAAAAGACAGGGTGTGGTAGACAGGATAAAAGCTCCTAAAGATGACCACACATTGATCTCTGGAACCTGTGGACATGTTATCTTACATGACAAAAGGAACTTTGTAAATGCGATTAAAGGTAAGACCTTGAGGTGAGGAGATCATACCAGATTATCTACATGGGCCCAATCTAATCACATGAGTCCATAAAAGCAGAGAACTTTTCTTGGTTGTGGTCAGAGGGAGATGTGACTACAGAAGAAGGGTCAGAGGGATGCAACATTGCTTTCAAAGTAAAGAGGGCAGAAACCTTCAGGTCATGAATCTGAAGTGCCAAATATCCCATCCAAAAGCTTGATGGAGGAAAAAGCTTATTGCATTTGTTAACCAGTGACCTTTGGGCAGAAACTAGGGGGTTGAGAGAAGCATAAACAAGTCTTTCTCTTTTCCTTCTGAGCTGAAAGCCACCTCTGAGATAATAAGGCTTTATGGCCAGAGAGAAATACTCAGTTATTAGATGGATTAGCCATCTGAATTGATTTTGGATTTGACAAAGGAGATCAGCAGAAAATTTCAGGGCAAATGAAGAAAATCACTATCTTATTTAATATGTAGTGAACTTATAGAGCTCCTTAACTGAGCAACCTCTGGAAACCCGAAAGAGTTCAAAGTTCCAGATTGTGGTCAAGTGGTTTCAAAACTTGTTTTCCTGAGCCAGAAGGGGCTCAAGAAGCACCTTAGAAGTTGTCTTGGAGAGGGGAGGGTGAGTTAGTGGGTAAGGCTGCAGGTTCCCCATGTTCATTACAAGCGATAAAAAAAACACCATAGTATTTGCTAAATATATTGTACTTCTCTACATTTTTGTTTGAAGAAAAGATTTTGAGGGTAAAATATAGTGTGAAGGTCCCTAATTAGTGATAGGTGATGGATTCACCAAAGGATGAAGGACACTCTAGTCTTCTAGTGTACTTCTTAGAAGGCAACCATGTTCTCTTGGCTGCATAGGACATCATCCTGACTCTTTGGAAATTACTGCCTTGTGAAAACTATGATTGCACTTTTACAAAGTGCAGTATTTTTTCTGATGTTTATTGTATACAAGTTGTAATATACAAAAAAGTATAAACAGGAAAATAAAAATTACCTGTAAATGTATTACCTACTGTTAACATTTTGGTTGACAGCCTTTTTAGCTACATAATGCTTAAACAGGATAAACATGTTAGCTGACTTGCAAATAAGAAGAGGAAAGTTCATAGAAAGCAGGAAGTTTGAGTGGCTAGAGAAAATAGCATGTGTGTGTGTGTATGTTAGCAAAAAATTAGTAGAGAACTTTATATCCACTCAAAGTAAGAAAGCAACCAAGAATCTGTTGCGTTCTGAGGAGGGAAATAATATACCTAAGCAATATCCAAGAAAAGCAATTACTGGCAATGCATGAGTGGACTGGAGTGATGAAGAATGGAAGCTATGAAGTCATTGAGACGGCTGGTTGTAGAAAGATGAGGTCAGGCTGCAGCTGTCAAAGTGGTGAAAAGGGTGAATTCAAGAAAGACTGGATTTGTATTATAAGACTTCTATGGTGCAAGCAATAGGAAGAAATAATAATAATACAATAATAGTGATAGCCACTAACAGTTACCAAACATAATTTAACATAGACTAAGCATTGTTTCATATGCTTTGAATTAATTTATTCCTCACAAAAGCCCTACTGATGAGGAAACCGAGGCACAGAGAAGTTGAGGCACATTGTGCCATTTTGGCTCAATATAAGGAATGTTTCTGATAGAGCTTCCCAAAGACAGGAAGAATGGGCTTTCCTGGCAAAGGGTGATTTCCTGGCAAAGGGTGTTCTAGCAAGGGCTCAAGCAGGGCTGTGGAGTCTCAGCATCAGTGGAGGGGCAAACAGGATGGTGGTCTAGCTCTGTTCCTCTGAAATGTTGCTCAGACACAATGAATAGGGCATGGCTGGAGAATGTGGCTTAGGAAGAAGACTTCAGTATTGTAACCCTGAAGAAGAGCAGTGTTGGGGATGGTCACGAGGACTAGAGGAATCACATGTGTGATTGAAGCTCTGCCCCACTGCCCCCCGCAGGCCACGGTACACAGCAGTACAGAGCAGGCACTTTTGGAGCCAGGCTGCCTGGGTTTGAATCTTAGCTCCATCACTCACTGGCTGTGTGACCTTGGTATTAGCTGACTTCCCTTGGCCTCAGTGTTCTCATCTGAAAAATGAGGATAATAATATCTACTTCACAGAATTGTTGTGTGGCCTAAATGTGATGACACATTGATAATGTTTAGCATTATGTCCAGCATATAGGAAGTGTGCAATAAATGTAAACTATTATTACCTCTTGTGCAATCTTGGGCAACTTTCTTAACTTCTCATGCCTCAGTTTACTAACTATAAGATTAGTATAACAATAGCAAGTGAGATAAGGCATATAAGGTGCTTACATAGTAACCGGTATATTGTAAGACAATAGAACACTAAAGATAATAAAAGCTAGTATATATAAACATTTACTATGTGCCAGACACAGTTTAAGTATCCTATGTATGTTAATTCATTTAATCCTTGCAATAGCCCTATGAAATAGGTAATAATGTTTAGCAATAACTGTCACAAAACATTAGCTATTATCTGTATAACAGTTTTTTTCTTTTACATCCTCTTCTGCCCAAGACTTGCAAAGATGAGGAAAGCAAGCAGAAGATATCATTATACCAGAAAACAAAACAAAACACAATGCACTTCTATGTCTGGATTTGGAGGGAACCCATATTTGCTTCTACATCCATGTTCCAGAGTTCGAACAAGGCTGGGGCAGAAAAGTGTTTAAGAGTAGAAGCTTTACTTTGCCACTTTTGAGGTTTGGTTCCTTTTTGGCCCTATTGGTAATCTGCAATTCATTTCCACTGAGCTCTGTTTTTGATCACTTTCATAATTGACAAATATCAATTTACAATTTCATTCTACCTCTAATGAGCCATTTTATTTTTCCTGCCAGTGTGATGCCATCTTCACATTTAATGATGCATGCATATTTACATACAGTGAAAACTTACTCATTTTGACTAAGTGTGGGATAAAAACCACTTTGCCAGAAATTTGGTTATGAAGGCATTTTTCCAATATAAAATCCTGTTGGGTATGTTTCAATGAACGTAGCAACACCATTTTCAACTTTTGTGCTTAACTCAAAAGTTCTTAAAGTGGTTTGTTTGTGTGAGCCAAATGTGTCTATTAACTTTATTTGCACTAAATTTTTATTTAAACTAAACATTTTTTTGGCTATTTCCTTACGGTTCCATGCAAATACAATTTCAAAGGATTCCCAAGTCAAAGTGAAGTTCAGATCCTATGGACCAGCTAGCTGGAGCCTCTAAAAGAGCTCTGGGGTACCCCCCCACACCCCAGTTCACTGCGCATCCAGGCTGCATGTGGAGGAACGTGTGCCGTGCCCACGTGGAAGCCCTTTCCAGCCTGTACATGTTCTCACATGTGATGGTAACTGCAGGCTTAGGCAAAGGATGCCCTCTCTAAGAAACACTGGCCAGAAACCCTGCACATGGAGCTTTATTGACTCTCTTTGCTTTATTTTCAGAGATAAAAAGCTCCCAAATAGTCACACATACTGACCCTCTCAGCTCGAAAGCTGGACTTACAGACTGTCAGAAATTTAGCAGCAGCATTCCGTATTGTATGCCTTTACTCTTTTGTTCTGAAAGGGAACTCATAGAAATCACTGTGCATTTTAGCAGCCATTAGAACACTCTCTTTTTATTATTTAAGTAGTTTAACCACTCTGAGTTTCTGTTTCCTTGTATGTAAAATGGTGACAAAAATAATGCTACCTCACAGAATGAGTTTGAGGATGAAGTATGTGTCATAAGTGTTTTGTACACCATAAGTATAAAAATTTCCGTCACAGGCCTTTGGATTTCCATGGGGCACACAGATGAGACTGATGAACCAACTGAAAGAAGTCATTTCAATTTAGGTTGAACCTATGGCCTTTGATAACTATCAAAGTCAGGAGCAACTAACTGCCCAGCCCTATTATGACTGTAAGATCTCAACCACATGCAAAGGAACAAGGCATGGGTTAGGGAAAAAAATGAGGCCATACTACCTAAATCCTACACTCTAAACCCCAGGTCTAGCCAAAATTCTCAGAGAAATATAGAACAGGGATTTCCAATTCTCACCTTCCATGACCTGAAATCGCCACCTTCAGCGGCAGCATCTCCTGTAGCTGCAATGGTTTTGACCTTGCCTGGTCAGTCCCACGCAGAACTGGTCAGCCATAGTGATTTGAAGGTCCTCAGATTTGCCCCCATCATACCCACCCCACTGCTCTTCCTCTGCCTGCAGTGGGCACCTACAATACATTTAACCCCCTTTCCTTAAAAGAGTTCTTTAAATATTGGAAGACAAAGTTCTTTTCCCCATTTCCACATTTATCGTCTAGGAAGTAGGGACAGAGAGGGACAGATAGTTTCTACTCTAGCCAGCATTTTTATATGAAATTGATTTTATAGTTAAATCAAATGTCTATAAGCCTGGATGTCCTTCGTTGGTCAGGAAATTTCAGAACCCAAGAAACAAGCAGACATCTGGCTGCGAATCAGAGTCTGGTGTGTATCCTGGAGTGAAACAGGGAGGCTTGACCACCATTAAAAATTCCCCCACCAAACTCATCCTGCCCTTATTTCTGGATTTAAACCTGATTGCTGCAAGTTTTCTGTTACACCCACACTACTTACTTAGAATCCTTTCTGTCTTTGGTGAAATCCCTACAACATGAAATAGGAGTGTTGGGAAAAATATGCCAGACATGAAGCTAATCAGAAAAAGGTGAGGAGGAATATTACAGATGTAATTTATTACCTACCAGGGAAAAATAAAAATGCTCATAATTTTTATATGTGCACTCTATATGGCATATATCAAATGAATCTACATTTATGATTTTTAGTTTACAAAGTCAGTTTCTCCAACACCTACTCTTTCAGTCCATATTTGATATTTTAAAGGCCTACTGAAAAAAGAGTTTGATGTGGCTTGCTCAGCCTCAGCAGAGTTCAAATGTTAATCATTACTGAATTGTGCATAAGTATTCAGATGATGTTTACAGGGAACTTCAACAGTTGGTTAATGTCTGACATTAGCAAGGAGTGTCAATTGAGCGGCAAAAAATAAAATAGCAGAAAACAACCACACAACAAAGCCACAAACTTATGACTGTCTTAGTAAATTAAGCCATTTCTATCTGAAATGGATTGAAGAGAAATCTTCTCATACTTTGATTTAAATGGAATCTTGAACAAATAACTTCTTTTATATCACCCATCCATTCATCTATTGAGCAAATATTTGTTTTGTTGATCGCTATATGTGCTAGATACTCAATCTTCAAAATGGATAAACCAGCGTCCAGCAGGTGATAATCATATAATTACATTAAAACACCATAAATTCAAAATAGTGGAAAAAAACACTTGTTGGCTGAATGAATAAAATGTACCAAGTGCTAGGAGATTCCAAAGGAGATGCTAACTTCCCTGGGAGGACCCAGGAAGGTGGTGCTCATTGAGCTGGGCCCTAAAGGACAGACAAATGTGACAGGTAAAGGCAGAGGGAATGTTTCTCTTCTTGAAATTTTCTCCCCCCTAAGGTATTCTTCCCAAGGTGTTTTCTCTCAAAGAGAAAATGCCTGCAAAGCACTCAGCACAGTGCCTAGCACAGAGGAAATGTTCACTCAAGGTTAATTATTATTTCTATCTAACATTCTTTTTAAGCTTCCTTTGCTTTTTCTTCTTCTTCTGTTCATCCCTTAAATGTTTTCATTACCCAAGGTGCTCAACATTCCTCTGGGTATTATAGACTCCAAAACCTTATCTCCTACCCAGGCTGCTCTTCTGCTTGCCCAATCCCCAGTGCCTCTAACCATGGCTGACCCACCCAAGGCACCAAGTGGCCAAAGTCTAGCCTTCTTGCCTCATTCACACATTGCCCCTCCCATCCTGCTCCATTGCTACATTTGTAGATGTGGAATTTGATATCCATTTCTTATTTCTGACCTTGGCCACCAAAACGGATTCAATGTCTTCAGCTTGCCCGGCCACCCCACCTCCAGCCCCACTTTTCCATTGACATAATTTATATACCCTCTTTGCTCTACCACCTTCCTGTTGCCCCCACGAGCAACCCTACCCTTTTCTAGCCCTATGCCCAGGGTTAAGAGTATGAGCGGGAGTCAGAGAAATCCTGTATATCTGACTGCCCATAAGAGATAGCTTCTGCAGGTAGCTCCTTTCTGATGTCCCACAGGCATTGCAAAGTCCTACAGTCTCAAGGTAGTTGCATTATCTCAACTTCTCTCTGCTGTAGTTAGAGTGGTAAAAACGTGGACTGAGAAGAGAAGGGGCTGAGGATGGAATATTGGACAGAACCAACCCTGAAAGGCAAAGCAGAGCAGAAGTAGTCCCCCAAAAGAAACGAGGAGGAGGAGTTTGGCTAGAAGGGAGCCACAGAAGCCAGGGGAAATTTTCCAAGGAGAAAATGGTTAATATCAGAGAGTAAGTATGAGAAAGCTGGAAAGGAAAGCACTGGATTTGGCAAAGAGGGCATCATGGAGACAGCAGTTTCACAGAGGATAATCATGGAGACAGCAATTTCACCAAGCATGTAACATATATTGCCCAAAATAATCATGAACTTGGGGTCCAATGAGCTTGCAATAACAAAGATAAAAGAGACAGAAGAGTGTGTATATTCCCTAATCATCCTCAAATTGAAGTGCTAACAGATGGTCATTTCTGGTTCTGACCTCATTATTCATGTGCAACTACCCTCCTTATTCTGATTCGGCTTCATGACAGGCTACTCAAATGCAGAACTACTGGTTATGAATTGAATTCACATTTTTAGTCTCTCTCTAAATACAAGTTTTTCAAGTAATTGGTAGAGTCTCTCAGCAAAGAGCTATAAATAGGCACTGTGTGTATATATAAAAAAAGGAAAACTCACCCAAAATATTCATCCTCAGCCTGTGATTAAGATGATAAGCATGAACCAGGCTTACTCGTCATCCTCTGGCTAGGGATGAAAGAACAAAGCTCCCCTGCCCTGCAACATGGCATTTAGTAAAATCCCAACCACAAAGCTTTGCAGTCCAAGATGCCTCGCAGAAGGCCACACTCTTCCTGTGTTGTACAGTTCATATTCCAGTGTGAAGGAAAGACGTGTTTAGGCTCTCAGAGCATTTTTGGATAAACAAGAAATAATGCGAATTTAATACTTAATTAATTTGGAAAGGAGGCCCTGCCCACAGAATCAACCCATGTCGGCTGTCAGATGGGACTGGCCTCTCTGGGCAGCTTGGCGAGGTCGCCCTTCCCAACCCTGGCAGCCTACCCTAAGGTAACAGCGACAACAATTACAGTGCAGAAAACTGAAGCCAGTCGGCACACTTTCCAAGGACAGGCCGCCACAGAATTGCTATACCATGGTCCCTAAACCTGGCATGCTATGTAAATCCTGTGATCATGGAAATGAGGGCCACTAGGTACTGCTGGCCGAAGGGAAAAAAGCAAAAACTTGAGACCACTCTTTCTATCCTATGCAAATTCTTGTCAGCGGCCCAGTTGAAACTAAGGGTGTTTTATATTTTGAGAAGGTATCAGAGTCTCATATGAACTGGGATTCAGAACACAAACTCTCTTTCCAATGAAAACTGGAAACACATCTGAGACAGAAAGCAAAGATGGTTTCTTTCCTCCACGACTGATTTAGAGAGAATGAAATATTCAACAGGTACCACCAGTTTTTCAGAACAGCTTTGATAAGATTTGGTTCCAGAGAACACCTGCCTTAAATGTTCATGAATTTTTAAGTGCTGATTTGAATTTGGCAGCTTAATTATGGAGTCCCACAAACAGACATTCTGAGATTCCTGAAGCCTCAGTCCTGTCCCTAACAACCCTGTACTAACTTTCACATCCATGACCCCAAAAGTGCCTGCTGAGGAACACCAATCATTAGGCACCTCATGCATGTTCATGAAATGACCCAGAGAAGGAGCAGAATCTGAGTCATGCTGGCCAACCCAGTCTGGAGAGACTCTCTTGTTGTGCCCTGTCTTGTTTTTTTTTTTTTTAGGAGGTACCGGGGATTGAACCCAGGACCTTGTACATGGGAGGCAGGTACTCAACCACTGAGCTACATCTGCTCCCCTGCCCTGTCTTATTTTTTTAAAATTTAATTTAATTTTTTTATTTTTAAAGAAGCTTTAGATTACATAAATGTTACACTAAAAATATAGGGGATTCTCATATGCCCCACCCTCTCCCCCTCCCCCACTTTCCCACATTAACAACATCTTTTATTAGTGTGGTACATTTAGTACAATTGATGAAGCTTTGCCAATAACCATGGAATATAGTTCACATAGTTTACACTCTGCCCTGCACAATTTTATAGGTTTTGACAAAATGTATAATGGCCTGTATCCGTCATTGCAATGTCATGCAGGACAATTCCAATGTCCTAAAAATGCCCCATGTTATACCTATTCTTCCCTCTCCCTCCCCTCAGAACCTCTGGTGGCCACTGCCTTTATATCAACCTGCCCTGACTTTTTGAGGCCCAAGGCAGGTAGGTGGGACTTAATTCTAAATACTATTATGTACTTCTCCTTCCCCCGATACTAATGTTAACCTGCCCACATAAGGGAAGACATGTACAGTAAAACCCCACTTCTGAGACCTCCCCTATGGAAAACAAATTAAGATGGAAAGAAAAACAAGACAGAAGTGAATTTTCCATCTGACGCAAATAAGAATGTTTGGAATCAGGGCAGCTTTGGAAATGGGATAGAGGGATTGCTATCATATCAGGGGCTCATTTTACTAGAGAATGTTTCCCTACAAAGGTTTAGGTGAGCAAAACCCCATTAAGCTAGGGTAAATTCTGAAAAAGTGGCTGCTCAGTCTGGTGCCCTCGCCTAGTTCTAGCATGATTTGTCACATGAAAGATCTTGATAACATGGGAAACTTAAAAAGACATCCCTTAGGAAAATACTGCCCTACCCCCTGCAACCTCTTGCTTGAGGAAAGGACAGTTGTGAATAGTTAAGTGGGAATATTTGTAACTGAATGCTCCATGACAAATCCAGAGCTGGAGCCTGAATGGACAGAGGACACGAAGTCTGAAGTCGCCCACAGAGGGCTAGGGAGTCACTGACAGTCTCTGCTCCCCACCAAATATTTTGGCCAATGGCCTACCTCTGGGGCTGGAATAGGATAAACATCAATATAAAGTAATACATGCTAAATTCCAAAGGGGTGGCAAGACATAATTTAAATAATTTAAACATAAATTGAGCACCTAGTATTTGGAAGCCATTGGGCAAAGGACTTTGGGAGATAAGTTCTATAGAACTTTAGAGACAAAAACCTTATTTCTGGTTGGTGGAATAATTCCTAGAATTATTCTAGGAATAATTCCTAGAAGGATTCCTAGAGAAGGGGAGAAGGGAAGGGAAGACCTGAGGAGTTGTACTGAAGGATGGTAGGATTCAGAGAGGCAGGTGAATAGGAAGAGCATGTGCCAGGAAAAGAGGAATGGCATGAGGCAGGAATTCACCAAGTCTGTTTGGACTTTGGGGGATAGTTGGGCACCCTGGCTGCCTGGGAGGGGAACAGGGTGAAAATTCAGAAAGTTTTAACCATAGGAGTTAGGACTCTTTTCCGTAGATAATTGGAAGCCAGTAACATTTTTTTGAGAAGGATGAAAGGTGCATTTTAGAAAGATTTCTCTCCATGCACACTGTGCTCTGATGATCAATTAAGCTTTCCAGTTGACTTCATACTGCAAAAATGTTGACCTATAGGACAGCCATGAATAATTCTGGTAAGGAATATTCTTCATTGTAAATGTGTAAGTTAGCATTCTATATCAGAGCAGGAAGAAACCACTCAAACAGCCTAGTTAGGTAAGTACGGAAATAGTCCAGGCCTGGAAAGGAGAAGGAAAAGTCCAGATGGACAACCGAGCAGGAGAAAGTGAGGTGGCACAAGTGACTCCCAGGTCTGCAATGGCTTCACTGAAATAAGAAGCAATTATTGAGAAGAGATGTTGCTTTTTTTGGGTGGTGGTGGTGGTGATGAGTTTGGGTTTAGGCATACTGCATGACATGAGCAAGTGAACATGTAGGTTTAGATTTGATGATGGATTTATCATAGGTGCATTCCCGTTTCCTTACTTGTATGAGTGTACTGGGAATATTACCAAAACTCTGCAAAATGGCCCAGAGGCCCTACACAACCTGCTATGTTTCCTTCCTGGGTGACCACAACCTGATCATAGCCACCCTTACAGTTAGGAGTGTGCCAATGGAATGTGAGTGGAAGTGGGAGCACTCCTTCCAGGTTTGGGTCCATAAAACCCTCTCATGCACAGCCCTCTACGCAGACAAGCATGGTGGTCTTGGAGGCTCATTAAAAGATGGAAGGAGCTCAGGGAAGGTCTTTGCTTGGAAGAGAGTGGTTACTGCTCAGGAATATCCATTTTGCACTTCATGTGAATGAGAAAAAAAAAGTCTACTTGTTAGCACATTCACACAGGTTTTAGTCTGTCCCAGCAGCCAGCATTAGTTAATTCATCACATCCCCTGTCTTGTCTCACGACTCCCCTCACTTGGTAAGTTCCAACCACACTGGCTTTCTTTCAGTCCTTTGGACACACTAAACTTTGTTAGTTCAAATGGCTCCCCACTGCCGCAGGGGTCTGTGTATTTGCTGTTCCTCCTACTTATCCCATTGCTATAAGCCTTTGCCTGGCTAACTTCTTTTCAAGGTCTAAGATCAAGTAACACTTCCTCAGAGCAGCCTTACTTTACCAAATTATATTAGGTCAACATAACACATTTAAAAAATTTATAATTACACATTTCTTTAAATATTTACTCAATATATGTCTCCCTATAAAAATATAAGATTCAAAAAGGGCAGGGGACATGCCTATTTTGTTTTCTAGCATACTCTACCCTCAGCACCTAGCATGGTGTAGGTGTTTGATAAATATTATTGGATAAATGAATGAACTGGAGAGGTTATGGTTAGATGTGAGAATGATTTAAATAGGGACAGATGGAGAGTGGAGAGAGCAGAGCAGCAGGTTGAGACACAACCTTGGGAAATACACACTTGGGTATAGCATCTATATCTTAATTTTATCATGTGGTTCCTGTTTCCACATCCCCAAGAAGAATGCGTATAGAAGAATAAGGATTAGTGAAAAGAAACTAGAATAATTAAGGAAATAATTATTATAGAATAAAGAATGTTAGGGCTCCCAAGGGGACTTGTGTGTCATCTAACCTGAGCTCCCCTTTGCATAAATGAGGAAATGGAAGTTAATTGCCTTGACCCAGTTCACCCAGCTAGTTGGTATCCAAGTGGTAGTCACTGGTCAGATATCCAGCTCTGTATTAGACCATAAAGTTTGGACTCCTCAGTTTGTATTGATAGCTGAAAAGGAATATAATAAAATTCTTTAAACTTGTGGCCAGGGTAAACTTGTGGTCCTAAGGCTAGATCAAAGGACTGTCTCTTGAAATTCTAGTGGTAGACTCAAATGAACTGATATCTCATAAGATCTACACTCCAGGATCTTTTCTCCTGAGTAGTCAAAGAGAAGGGGGACTGTTTGCCAGCATGAGGGAAAAGATGGCGAATGGTGAGGTCCTTATTTAGATGTATTTGCCCTCCTGAGAGTGAAATCTTATCAAGATGAGATAAGTGCCTCCCTCAGAGAAATAAAGAGAAATAAAGAGCAGGCATCTTGGGACCTGTAAAGAAGCATGTTTCCTTCCCCTTTGTGATGCATCTGCTTTTATGGAGAGTGTTTTCACTTATGCATTAGATCTGGTTCACCACAACACACTTCCCTCTACACCGGGGATGCTTCTTGTATTAATATGATTGAATGAGACTGTCAGTCCTGTGGTAACCTTTGAACATTTGAGAGAAAGCTGGCAGCTTGCTGGGGCTTTTGCAAAAGAAATACTCCAGTGCTGTGGGAAGTACAAAAGACAAGAAAAGTACATTCCCTGCAGTCAAGGAATTTGTGGTTGGGTAAAGATCACGGCAGTCCTGGTGAGTCAGGGGTAAGAGCGGAGTGCCTGGAAGGGCTCTGAGTCTTTATGTTCATGTTTTGGGAGTAGAAAAGAAATGCCCATTAGTTCCAAGGAGCCCATGTAAAATATATGCAGTCAGACACCTGCAAAAAGAAACAGAAAGGCAAGGGAAGAGATTATCTCTCAGGATGAGTGAATGCTCGTGGTAGACATTACCGAAATGTGGAATGTGGGTTTCACTCTAACTCAGGGTAATTTAAAAAAAAAATCAAAGGTAGTTCCTTCTTCTTTTATTGCCTTGCTACCCACTCCAAACCCACCCTACCCCTGAGGTTAGAGGACTTGGTCAATGAATCACATAGGCTTCTCCTAAGAAGAAAAAAAAAAAATTACTGAGTAAGTTAGAAAGAGGAAGGTTGGGAAACATGACACAGAAAAAATGGAAGCCCTTGAAGTATGCTGTCTGATCAAGTTGAGTAAAAACAGCTACTAGGAAGCAAGGGATGAGAGCTCAGAGGACTCAGGAGAAATCTCTTGACACAGGAGATAATTAATCCTTCAAAACTAGCAACCAAAGGCAGAAATGTAAGCTGTGATTACACAAATGATTTCAAAGAGTGGATCCTAGAGAGGAGACAAAAATGGGTAGTTCCTGCTTTAACAGATGCTGATGGCTAAGAGGGACCGCCCTTCCGTTCCCTCCATGGGGTGCTTAGAGTTGGCTGCCTGTTGCTGACCTCCTGGCTCACTCACAAGTCTCCCTGTTCAAGGGCAGCAGCTGTGCACCCTCCGGGAACTGGGAAAATGCTGCTGTGTGGTCTAAGTCTCTTCAGAGGTCCCTGTCAAGGTTCTCTATAAAATCAAGGCCACTTGAGGGCAGGAACTATATCTTTAAGTTCATTTTATGTTACTTAGCATTTAGCTCAGTTAAGAGCCCATAAATATTTGTTGAGCAATCTGTCAACTGACTGACTTTTCTCTTCAATATTCCTCAATCTGTTGACCAGAGACTGATGCTGAGGTCTCAGCATCGGCTTTTCGGGTTTTATGAGAACAACACACAGACACTTTCTCAGAAACAGGAAGTTTCTCACAGGTTTATTCAAAAGAATGCACATAGGAGAGGGAGAGAGATACCCTGACCAAATTATAAATAATATTTCAAGTGGACTGCTTAAAACACCAAAGCCTTTTCCTAATAACTGATGAATCTCATAGCAAGCATCTGGCCTAATCCTATAATCGTATTAGGTCTGTCTGTACACTGACTTACTTTCTGCATTTACCACTTATCTGAGGCAAGAATCTGACACCTTAGTGACATGTCAGAAAAGAAAGTCAGCAAAGTACAGAGGCAGTTAATGTTACATCATCAGAACCTACATTTTAGCCAGTGATTTCATATCAGGTATGTAATTAAGATTTAATACAACCAAAAGGAGAACAAAATAAGGTTATTAGGAAGAAAAACATCTTTTTGTTTCTACTCATCAATTTTATTTCTGATTATTTTCCTTCTATCCATCTTCCACCATTCAAGGAAGAGGCTAATGCAAACTTTTCCTCTTCTTTCCATGACAAGAAAGAACTATTTCTGAGAAACAAAACTCACACTCTCAACAGATTTTTCTGGTTCTCTCTGACCTTGACTAGAAAAACAAGCAGGAATAGAGAGAATGATAATATGTGAGGACAAATATATGTTCAACATGCTTTTGTCCCCTGATAAGGAAAATGGCTACATGAGCTGCAGTGTCCGATTCAAGCAAATTTTAAACTTGTGCTTATCATTTATGAGCCCCCACCTGGCTCTGTGGGCTCTGGTACCTGGTCATCCTCAAATAAGCTGTCTGCTCTGCTGGGTGCAGTGCCAAACCCCCGGCCAGGGGCACTTCAACTGACCAGTTCTTCACTGCTGTGCAAAGGGCAACACTAGGGATAAGGAGCCTGGGCTCTGGGGATAAAGGAACCCGGAATCAAATCCTGGCTCTGCCACTTTCTAGCTGCGCAGCCTTGGGCGTATTTCTTCACTAAGACTTGGTTTATTTATCTGTGAACTAAGAATACTACCTCCCACCTTCACAGGGTTTCTGTGAGGATTACATGGGAGAATGTGTGTAAAGAGCTAAGCCAAATGCCTGACACATAATAGAGTCAATATCGGCGGCCTTTATTATTGTTGTTATTATAAAAACGACTCTGCCCTTATCCTCCTCTATACCACCATATTGGGTAACTTAGGAATTTAAGGAAAACAAATACACACACACACACACAAAACCTAACTGGTACTCAAGGAAATAAAGACAGTAAAAGAGTCGCAGTGTACCCTGGTGTCTGAAGGATGTTATGAGGCTGTCAGTGATCACAGATCTTTACGACCACTTCCTGCATGCAACACATAGTGTCAGGCACCGCCTGAGTAGTAATGATAACTCCCCTTTAACAGCTAATGTTTATCGAGATGACCCTTTTCAGAAGTTTACAGAAAACAAAAATGTGATTTCTGGGTATGTTATAGTATTGGCACTTTTCAACATCTTTTATTTATACAACTGAATTTTTAAAAAATTGTAGGTCTGTGCAGCCACATCATACTGCTGCCTCACGGTAAGTTCCCAGTCAGCCATTCCTTCTTGCCCTGCTCTTTGCACAGCACTCTAAGTTACCCATATTACATTCCAGCCTGTTAGAGAAACTGTCAGTTTCTCCTGGATCCCAACTTAGTCTTCCACTAAGTATCCACTATCACCCACAGCCCTGTGGCATCTGGAATGTGATAGGTATGGCTTTGGTAGCTTTCTCTAAGTCAAACCATGAGAAGATGGCATATGGAGAGGAAGCTGGACAAGATGATTAGCTCAAATGGGTGGACATCCCTGAAAACTCTGCTGCTGCATTTAAGACTTTACCAGCCAGCACACATTTGCCATGCTTACTCTTGTTTCTTGTCACGCCCAATTAGCTATTCTTTCTTTACTCTCTTGCTAACAATGTCCGTGGTCTGCACAGGCAGAAAGCAGGGCCATGAAGATGGGAAGTGGTTGAGGACAATAAAGTAAGCAGAGAACATTCCATGTTGGGGTAGTGGTAGGGTGTGTTAGAAACAACAAAGCTGGTAGAAATGAGACCAGTGAAAATCCACTCTGGAAAATATTAAGCTAATGGACTTCCAAGCTTCCAGTTTGTGGAGGGAGATAAAAGAGTAACATCTGAGAGACTAATTCAGTTCTGAGCCTGCCCTTCACACCTACTATTATGTTCCAACTGACTGGTGGTCCCAGGCTCTATCAGAAAACACACTTCATCAGTTGGCTTCCAAGCAGATTTAGCCCCATTAAAATGTCTTTCTTTTAAAATGCTCCTGTGTCAGCTCCCCTGGGAGGCAGGCACAGTGAAGATAGCACATTTCTCTCCTGTAATCTGTCATCAGGGAGGTGGTGACTCTTCATTTGAGGAACAAGTGATTAATCCTAGGAGGAGCCTTAAGCCTAGAGTTCAGAGTATATGTCTATGGACCTGCCTTTCAGTACGTCACCTTGCCTCCTCATCCTAACCTAGACACCAGTTGGAGGAAATGCATGTTATTTTCAAAGCCTTTTAAACATATTTGAGGAACCTTCAGAGAAGGCCTTTTAAGAAGGTGCTGAAATGGTGGAGATGCCAATAATTTGGACCCTTTTCCACAGCTAGGAGATCCTCAGAGGTGACCCTGGGTGAGGTAGAGAGACATAATAAAGCAAATCCAAAAAGTTAAAGGATGAGAACAAATGTTCTTTCGAACTTTCCCCCCACATACTTAAAAACAAAACACCTTATACTGTCTACACAAAAGTAGACAAATATAGCATAATAAACACCAATATACCCAACACCCAGCTCTAACAATTACCAACTTGTGCCAATCTTGTTTTACCTGTATTTCCCATTCTCCCCTTCCCATATTATTTTGAAGCAAATCTCTGCCATCATAACATTTTATCTGTAAATATTTCTCTATATAACTCTAAAAGATTAAAAAAAAAAACAATCGTAATATCATTATCCTATCTAAAATATCAACAATAATTCCCCAAGAGCTTCCCATATCCAGTTAGTGCTCATTTGGATTTTAGGAAACTTTTCTGAGGACACCTGTGCTACTTCCTGGAAGGCTATGAGGACACTGCACATAGCCGGCTTGGGGCAGCCCAGCATGCTCTCTGAGCACATCCTGTACTGGGTGGAGTGAGATTCATTTCATGTTGCATTTACACCTCCCTGCAGAGAGAAACACTCTCATTAAAGCATTTCCCTGATTTCCAGAGCCACAGGCAGCTTCAGAAAGCTAAATACTTTTGAATGTCACAAGGGACCAATCTCACTCCCAGCCTTCAGGACAGCTCAGCTCTCCCAGCTCTATTTGCTTATCCCTGGAGGGAGCCACAATGCCTCCTTGGCCCTCAGTGCTTGGGCCAGTGAAGTCCTGGCTAACTTTCCTACTGGATGTGGAGTGAGGTGGGACAGCATAGGGGAAAGTATCAATAAATGTGAGCTCTTCCACTTGCCCTATGTTTTGCCTTCTGGATAAAATGTGAGTGAGTGCTAAAGGCTTCCATCTTGGGTAATGATTTGCAAGACAGATGCCTAAATTACATAGAAGCTATGTTTCAGGCAGTGTGCTGGGAGGGGATACAAAGATAAATGGACAGACATCCCTATCCTTGTCTTTGAGGGGTTCAGAATCCAAGGATGAATGTGCGTGAATAACCCTATCATAATGGACTAAGTGCACATAAAATGCTGAGTGGACACTGAGGGAGAAGCAAATTCTACTTGATTCTGCCAGAAAAAAGGTGGTGGTTGTGTTGGCTGGGAAGGCCTTACCTGAACCTGGCCAAGAAAGGCAAGAAAAGGCAGTGAAGACAAAGGGAATGGCAGGAGCAAAAGCATGGAGGCAGGAAAGCATGAGGCGTTTTGGTGGAAGGGAAGAATCTGGTATTGCTGGGCCTGAGATCCAGTGGGAGGGAGGGACAGGAAATGAGGGTGGACAAATTAGCTGGGCCAGGCTGTGCGGGGCCTCTAAGTCCAGCTTTGCTCCGGAGCAGGCCCTGGGGAGTGACTGAGGGATTCTAAACTGGTGAGTGACTCTCGTTGAGAGGATTTCAGGCCCACCCCAGGCAGTAGCGGAGGTGTTTGGTGACAGACCTTTCGGCACTTATCGTGAGTGACTTGTTTCTATGTCCACACGAAGGACCAGCCTCATGGTGGAGCTGGAAAGAGTGAGGAACAAACAAGGAGACAGATTATCTTGGAGCATCTTCGGGGAGGAGGGTAGTGGCTGTCAGGTCTGGCTCAGCTCCCAGAGTCAGCAGGACGTCTCCCTTCAGCTGGAGCTGGGAACCCATGCTGCAGGCAGGCTGTGCCAGAACCAGGCCAGACACCAGGAGCACGTGTGCAGCTCTGCAGCTGTTTGGTGTAAGGTGTCAAGTCACACTCACGGCCTGTACTCCTGCTCTGATGACCACGTCTTGGCAAGCTGCCCATTAGAACTCGGGCCTCTCTGGCTCTTGCCAGTTGATTCTCCCCACACCACACCTGCAGGCCAGGTACCGAACCCCACCTTTTAAGCTAAATGCCTGCGTGTCTGGCTCTCTGATTCCAGGCAACCCTGGGATTCTCAGCCACAGCCATGAATCGGTGGCAGCTGAATACTGGCCAAGGGTAAGGACTGTATAAGCAGGGCCCATCTCAGGGTCCTCCCCATCAAACCTCTGTTTGGTGGCCAATGTGATGAGCACCCCTCTGGACCCCTAAGTAGTCTGATACAGTAGAAAGTGGCTCACCTGCTATCTCACAAAGGGTGCTGTTCCCCAGCTTATCTTTAGCAAACCTTGTTCTCCTAATTTCTATTCACTTCTCAAACTTCCTGTCACCCACATGCCTCAGGTCAGGCCCCACAGATCTCCCTACCAAGGCAGAATGTTAAATTGTCATTTTTCGAGTGTCTAGGTGCAGTGGCTTGGAGCTACATACCCCAGAAAAACATGTTCTTAAATGAAATCCATTCTTGTTGGTATGAATCCATTCTAAATAAGACCTTTTGATGAAGTTACTTCAGTTAAAGTGTGGCCCAAGTGAATCAGGATAGGTTTTAATCCTATTACCGAAAGCCTTATAGGGAAGGTCATACACAGAGAGAAAGACATAGGGAGCAGCCAGAAGCTGGAGGCCAACAGAACTGGAACCAAGAAGCCAGGAAAGGCTGTCATGTCATAACCATGTGATAGAAAAACCAACTACCAAGGATTGCTGGCAGCCAGCCCCGGAATGCCAGTCTTCTGGGAGAAAGCATTGCCTTGATAACACCTTGATTTTGGATTTCTCCTAGCCTCAAAACCATGAGCCAATAAATTGCTGTTGTTTAAGCCAACTCATTGCATGGTATTTGCTTTAGCAGCCAGGAAACTAAAGCACCAGGGCAGGATAGTCATTTCTCTTTTGGAGACAGACATAGGCAGGGAGTCAGGGCAGGAAAGGAAAATAACCCTGGAAGTGATTGAATTTATTTTCCAAACCAGATCTCTGATCCCATGAATTCCTGGTACCAATGGTACAAATATTCCAGAGAGAACTAAGTTTTGAAAAGACAGGTAGAAATAGCACAGTGAAAACTACTCTTGCTTTGAATGGAAAAAAGTGCTGATGAGTTATTTGTTTCTCATTTGCTTTGAAAAGAGAATTTGGAAACCTACACTCCATTTAAGAAAGCAGACCAGATTTTTGCTTACATCTATTTGTCAGGGGGTAGACTTTGTGTATTTTTGCCACGTGAACTCATTTTCTAGAGGACACACTGCACAGTCCTAATTCTAGACACCAACTACGTTGCACCTTTAGTCACGAAACTTCAATTAGCATTGAATTGATTGCGTTTTTGTTTAGGATGCATATTAAGAAAATAAAAGGCCTCCCTTCTCCAAACAGTGAGCTCCACCCAGGACCATGTAAGTTAAACATCTTTAACTAGGATCTGCAGTCAGCAAGGCCTGTGCTGGGGGGAGTTGCAAGAACTTTAACCACAGAGTACCATGTATCAGCTGTATCAGAAAATGACTGTGGTTGGATTTCTCCTAAGCTCCCAAAGGCTTTGAATCTTTGACCCAATGTTGTTAACATAATTAACCTTCTTCTTACACAGAAAGTTTACATAATATAACAACTTAGCAATACAAAAAAAGTTAGGTAAAGTATTTATAGTTAATTCAAGTCCTGAAGTGTTGGGTTAAATTATACAATTTTTAAAAATGTCTGGGTCTGTGGGTCTAATGAGCTGAGGACTCTCTCCTTTCAGAGTCAGAATGAGCACAGAGCAGAACCATTCCTTTTGATGCTCCTCACATACTGCCATCTTACTGTTATTTTAGGTTTTGTCTTTCCAACTAGATTGCAAATATTTTGAGGTTAGCAACCATATATTATCCTTGTCTTGCCCACATCTCCTAGCAGAGTGAAAGAGTAGAATGGTGATTAAATGATTGAGGGCACACATGGATAGGCTAGAACTTTTGGGGGGACCAGTCTTTTGGTTAGTGACATTCTGTTCCTGGTAGTGAAACTGCTCCCTTCCTTCCTCCCTAAGAACCTAAGTTCCATTAAAACAATCAGTGTAGCAATACAAACTAGAAAGACACTGAATTCATCATAGGAGGCCACGAAAGAGTTAATTCAGTTCTGATATAAAAATTATGAGACAAGGGTATGAGGATTACACACAATGGATTTATAATACAATAAGATTTTTTTAAGGGACAAAACTCGTGACTGGGGACATTTTTTGATGAAGAAATAACAGTGTTAACCTCACTGCTTTTTAAACATTTGCATCTGTGAATTGCAGAGGCTCAACATAAAGCAGACTGCCTATAGCCACTGAAAGCCATTCTGGCATGAGAAATTTCTCTTGCATAAAACAAAAACAGATGTGTGAGAGGGAAAAGCAAACTTTCTTATGGGTGTATCAACATTCAGAATTATATAGTTACCTCAGGAACTAAATATTGTGTGAAGCAATGAATACGGAATCTTGACCACACTATGTCCCTAAAAATTCAATATAGAAAGCAAAAACTTAGTATCTGGAAAAATACTAATTATTAGTGCAGATGAAAAACAGTGTACTCATATTTCATCTTTAATTTTAAAAAATTGGAAGGTTATCTGCCAACTGAACTAATCCTGCACCAGAGATTAAATATTCAGAATTTTTGGCCGAGTGCTGCCTGGAAGATATGAATTCAGATCCACTTGACTGTTCAAGCGATTACAAAAACAGCCACATCTTTGTATGTAATTCCGAAGCAGGAAAGAGTACACCAGTGCCAAATGCATTTATGTCCACATATCGGGATCCACAAGCAAATCAAATTGGAAATAGGAAAGTGCTCATAGACTGCATGACTTGAGGAGCTAGTCAGTATTTACAGGGCTGGAGCCACGCGCTCAGTTGTGTGCTGGGTCCTGGGAGGGGCACAAGAGAAGTACAAGCAACAACACCGGCAGTGACCTGGGAAGGGGTATGTCCTGTAAGGCAGCAGAGTAGACAGATTGGACAAACTCCTCAACAAGCAGCCACCTGAAACCAGGCTGGGAAAGCTGTTCAGGGAAACTTCAAATTTGATCCACATGTAAAAGGTATATATGTAATAGTTGGCAATGGCTGTACAACAGTCAAGATCTATTGGGTAGAAATGAATGCTAATCTGATTAAAACAACCCAATATTTGATTTGGTGACATGACAGAGACAAAGCCATAGGAACATTCTGTACACACACACACACACACACACACACACTCACTTGCATATTAGTTGGAGCTTATATATATAGAGGGCTCAGAATTGTACTAGGTACAAATGAGTATAATAATAATTCATGATGGTGATTTAAAAAGTTTACAACTTATGTGTGCACATAGAAGGAAAAAAGGTATTTTCACTAATGGTTTTTCTACTTGTGCTGTTACATACAAACTAAACTTTATATACAATCTCAACCTGAAGCCATACAACATTTATTTATTATTTAAAATAATATAGCAGTGATTTATACTCTAAATAAGAGTCATGCAGTACTATACAAATTTGCATTTTTCTCATTTGGTATTTATTATGAATACCAGCAAAAGAGAGGGTTTTCTTCATTTTCTTCTGATTTCACTATAATATAAAATATTTGCAGGAATTGTAATCCAGTATTCAACACTGTTTGGGTGACAAAAATAAATTATAAAACACAAGTCTCAAACACTCTCTAATAAGCACACTTAGATAGTGGTCCATTTAAAAATAATGAGCTCCTAATGAGTTATATGAATAAGAACTGGCACCAAATTGCAAAAGGATGATAGAGTGTTTTCACATTTAATTTTGTTACCACTTCCTCTATTTCACTGATTTGTAGTATAGTTTGAGGTGTCTGTACACCAGCCACTTCAGAAGGAAACTATACAGAACAAAAAAGTATGCTAAATAAGAAAACGTTCATTGTTAATGAAAGGTTCTGGTGTCTGGATTTAATAATCAGATGCCATTCAGAGTCTACACGGCTTTAAAAAAAAATAATATAGACACTTAAATCAGGTTGATAATACACAAACTCTGCATATATGTCAACTGTGACTAATTTATGTTTACATATAAATGTGCCATCTCTTATAAAATATTCTTAAAAGGAACCTAATAAGGAAGAAGAACGAGGTTGTGGTCCAAGAGGGATCATCAGTGAAGCAATGAGGAGATACCAACTCAGTCTCCCCTAAGACACTTTGAGCTGTCTGCCACTGCCTAAGCCCACCATGTCTTTATTCATATATTTTCCCCACTGGAATTGTCCTTTCCCTCTTCTAAAGGCCCAGTTAGATCCCAATCTCCTTTCTGAAATATCCTGAGAACTCCATTTAGTAATATTCTTCCTCTCCCCACATAACACCCCATCCACTCTTTATTTTCTCTATTACTCATTTGGCTCTTTAGTATCTATGTTGTGCACGAATAGTTGTCTTGACATATGTCCATATCCTATTTCCCTAACTCAGCTATGCTCTTTGAGGTCAAGGAATTATGGGTAATACTCTTTCCATCCTCTATAGCAACCTTCCTCCAAGCATGGTCCTGGAAACATCAGAATTGCCTGGGAGTTTGATAAAAGATCCTGCTTCAGCATATATGGAAGAGGCCCAGGAAGTTGTACATTGTTAACTAATTATTTTGAAAGAATTTAAAATTTACAGGACAGTTGCAAAAATAATACAGACCCCATAGAGAGAACCTCCAACATACCGCCACACCCTCATATTCCCAGACCCACCAATTTTTAACATTTTGCCACCATTGCTGTATCATTCTATCTTCTTTCCTTTCCTCCCCTTTCCCTCCCCCCCTCTTATCTAAATACCTATCTTCTGAACATTTGAGAGGAGGTTGCACACATCATACTCCTTGAACATGTAATGCTTCCATGTACATTTCCTATGAACAAGGGTATTCACTAACATACTCACTGTAAGTGCAGTTATCAAGTTCAAGAAATTTCACATTGACATAAAGCTTATATTCTATATTCCAATATTTTCTCATGTCCCATTAATGTCCTTTTGAGCCTTTTCTTTTCTATTCTTAGATTGCATCCAGTATCATGTATTGCATTTAATTGTTGTGATCTCTTTAATTTCTTTAATTGTATGGATATAACATATATAGACATAACATAAATCTTCTTCCCATCCCAACCCCTCCCAAGCATACCATTCAGTGGGATTAATCACATTCACAATATTGAAGTACCCTCCCTACCATCCATTGCTAGAACTTTCCCTTCTCCCCAAACAGAAACCCTATACTCATTTGCATTAACTCCCTATTGCCCCTACCCTGGCAACGCCCCCCTCCCTACCTTGTAACCTGTGCTCTACTTTCTGTCTCTGTGAGTTTGCATGTTCTCTGAGAGTATCTTTGAGGTTACCATGGGACTTAAATTTAACATGCTAAATCTATAAAAATCTCATTTGCTTTGACACCAAACTAACTTCAAGAGCATACATAAACTATAGTCCTATACCTTTAGGTGGTTCTTGTCACTACATATTTATATATTTTGAGTCAAAAACCATTGTTTTATCATTACATTTTATGTATTTGCCTTTTAGATCCTATAGGAAGTTAAAAGTGGAGTAACAAATCACAAATATACCACTACTGGATTTCTATTTACCCATGCCATTTTCTTTCCTGGAGATCTCTATTACTTCATGTGGCTTCAATTGTCTAGCATCCTTTCTTTTCAACCTGAAGAACTCCCTTTAGTATTTCCTGTAGGGCTTGTCTAGTGGTGATGAAGTCCCTCAGCTTTTGTTTATCTGGAAATGTCTTAGTCCCTTCCTCATTTTTGCTGGATATAGAATTCTTGGTTGGCAATTGTTGGCTTTTAGCACTTTAAATATCCCTCCTACTCCCTTCTTGCCTCCATAGTTTCCAATGAGAAATAAGCACTTAATCTTATTGAGGCTCCCTGTATGTGACAGGTGGCTTCTCTCTTGCGACTTACAGAGTTCTTTCTTTATCTTTGGCCTTTGACAGTTTGATTAAAACATGGCACAGTATGGGTCTATTTAGGTTTATCCTGTTTGGAGTCTGTTGTGTATCTTGGATGTGTCTATTCATGTCTTTCACTAAATCTGGGAAATTTTCAGCCATTTCTTTGGTTATTCTCTCTGCCCCTTTCTCTCTTCTGGGACTCCTACAATGTATATATTGGTATGCTTAATGGTGTCTCACAGGTTTCTTAAGCTCTGTTCATTTTTTTCATTCTTTTCTCTTTCTGGTCCTCAGATTGGATTTCAATTGTCTTATCTTCAAGTTTACCAATTCTTTTTATGGCAACTGCATTTGCTGTTGAACCTCTCTAGGGAATTTTTATTTTCTGTTACTGTGGTCTTCAGCTTTGTTTGGTTCCTTTTCATAATTTCCTTCTCTCTATTGATTTTATCTTTGTGTTCATCTATCGTTTTCATGATTTCCCTTAGTTCTTTGTCCGTGTTTCCCTTTAGCTCTTTGAACATATTGAGAACCATTTTTTTTGAAGTCTTTGTCTGGAATGTCCCAGGTCTGGTCCTCCTCACTGATGGTTTCTAATGCCTTAGTCTTCTAGTTTGCCTGGGCTATTGCTTCCTATTTCTTTGTATGTTTTGTAATCTTTTGTTGAACCCTGGATATTTTGATATTTTAATGGGTTATTGTTGGAATTTAGACTGAGAGGTGTCTGTTCCTTAAGCTTGCATCCCACGGGTGTTATGACAGAGCCTTCCTTGATCCCATTAGCTAACAACAACAACAAAGAAGGATAAAAAGAAAATACCTTTCCCTGTCCTTGCAGATTGACCTATGCAGTGCTCACCTTTTGCTCACCTTTACGGTTTATCCAGACAATGAGTTTAGAGAATAGCTTCAGGCCATAGCATAGGGGCCTCCCTGATCCTCTCCACCTCTGTTGGCTTGTCTTAAGCATGCACATATAGTCCTAGGAATCCCCCTGTTTACATAGATAGGAATGTCCCTCTTCCCTAGAAAACAGTTTCCTCATGGTCCTGGGCCCTACATCCAGCAATGCCTTGTCCCAGGCAGCCACTTGACTGATCGATCCCCCACGGTGTTCTACAGAAGAGCTTAGCAAGCTGCCTTCTACATGCAAGACACGTTCTGAGATGGGAGTACCTCAGGCCACCACCAGACAGATTGGACGAGGCACACATATTCCTATTATGTGCACAAGGGTTACTCTGTTCCCTCTGGAACCAGAACCAGGGACCTGCCCTGAGAGCACCAAGTCAGTGAGACAATGGGGAAGGGGCCAGGTAGGGCATCCCAAGATCCTACCACTTTTCAGTGGCCTTTTTCTTGATTCAGCACTCATCCTGTTACTGTAGTCCTTACTGTTTTCCAGAGCTTTGAGACAGGTATTTCTGCCGTTATTGCTGGTTGTTCAAAGCTTCTGCAGGTGGGACAGAGTTCTGAAGCTTGTACTCTGCCATCCTAATGATGGCCTGGTTCAGGAAGCTGTATTTTTAACATTCTGCCTAGGTGATTCTCACTGTACACTAAACTCTGAGGACCTCTATATACAATAATTATGTACAAGGACTAATAGAGTGCTATGAAAATAGTTGGTTCCAAGAAGTATTTGTTGAGTATATAAAAGATCCATAAAATAAAATAAAAAAACGCATTCTAAACAAAAAAACTAAAGTAAAAAAATGTTTAAAAGTAAACATTGTGTAAAAGTAAAGGAATTGCAACGATCTAGTCTTATGTCTATAAGTTTAATCACAATCCAATTGTCTTCTCATGGAGTTGACTGTATATGAAGTGTACATCTAAAGAGAATGCTTATTTTGTAGTCTCATGGTTGCTGAATAGGGCAAACCATCTCCCCTAAACTTTTAATTGGGAGATGATATGGCAATCTCCTGTCCCTCTCCCCTCTCTTCCCTACTGCCTTTCTCCAAGACTCCTTTCCTTGCTTTCCTTTTCATGTCTAATGCTCCTTCACTGCTCTTTGTCTGTCTAGGAAATAGATTGCTTTCCACCCATCTCACTGTGGCCCACAGGTTCAAGATAAGGAGACAGCAGACCATAAAGAGCAGGGCTTCACCAGCCCATTGAGTACAAATTAGAACAGGACAGCTTTTTGTCTAGGAGATATCTTACAGTATCACTAGATTCTGAACTATTGAAAGACAAGGACCTCATTTCCTTCATTATTTTAACGTATTTGGGCCTGGCAAGGAAACTTCTCAACAAAAAAACTTTTGATTAAAGGGGCTAAGTCACCTGATCCTGGTTGGTTCACTGAGAACATTTCCCTTCCTTGTGTCTCTCCTTGTCACTCTACCCCCACTCCTGGTCAGAGTTTTTGGTCCCTGGGCCCTGTATATCCAGGTGCCATTTCAGGTCACTGGAACTGCACCCTGGGCAGCTACGGCAGGCCAAATTCAAAGATGGCTTCCATGACCTTTGACCCTGGTGTTACTTCCATGATCATGTTACATTATATGGCAAAAGGGATTCTGCAAGATGTAATCAAGAATAGGTGACCTTAAATTAGGGAGAATTTCTGGGTGGGTCTTACCTAATCACATGAGCCTTTTAAAAGCAGAGTTTTCTCTGGCAGCTATCAGAAGAGAAGTCCGAGAGATTCAAAATGTGAGAGGGATTTGACACAAGGAAGGGTGCCTGTTGCTGGCTTTGAAATGGAAGGAGCCACTAGACAAGGACCTGAGAGTGGCCTCTAGAAGTGGAGAGCAGGCCCTCGTTGACAGCCAGAAATGTAACAGGGACCTCAGTCCTACAACCATAAGCAGTTGAATTCTGCCGACAACCTGAATGAGCTTGGAAGCAGATCTTCCCCAGAGCCTCCAGATAAGAATCCAGCCTTTGTGAAACCCTACACAGAGAACACAAATGAGCTTGCCTGGACTTTTGACCTACAAAACTGGAAGATAAAAATAGGTGTTGTTTTAAGCTCCTAGGTTTGTGAAAATTTGTTATAATGGCAATAGAAAACTAATAGAGCAGCCCTCTGGTAACTTCTGTAGGAGCACACTACCGGCCTCCATGACTCTGGTTCAATCAGTTCTCTTTTTGGAGCGATAAAGAATGGGCATTAGTAGACAGAAAATAAACAATAGTTATGATTATTATTGTTGTTGTCCTTCTTAACTGATCCATTCAACCAACTGCTTCATTTTCTCTCCTATTTGTGCTGTCCTCCCCAATCCCAAACGCATCTTTTAAATCTTCCTCTCTTCTTCTTGTCTAGCTGGGCTTTGGTACTTTATGGTAAAAGCTCCTATACACAAGCTGTATCTTTTATGATCCCAGGACCCCACCCAAGTTCAACATTAGCATTTTTAACCATAAATATAGCCCCCTGCAGAACATCTACACAGACAGACCTGGAGTGATTGATGGGTGTGTCATTAAGAATCAGATAATGTGACTTGTATAACTTGGACTTGAACAGACTATGAGTCAAATTAAGATCCTTGACATACAACCATGACTGCTCAGACTTGACCATCTGGGTCTGGGACAGCTGCAATCCTGGCAGCTTTTAGCGATATCTGATATATTTACTCCCATACCTAAGGTTTAGGGCCTTGTCCAAGCTACATGGTGTTCAACAGTGGCACTCTTTAGAATCTGCCTCTCTTGACATTTCTTCCTCCCTTCGGAAATCCCACTTTCCATGTGGTTAAATGGAAAGCATCCATTAAACAAAGCTTCTTTTATTTTTAAGAGAGAGGTGAAATGATCTTCAAGTGCCTTGCTTAATCCCCTGTCATAACTAATGACCCCTCCTCCTTCGACAACTTTGCTCAATCCTCTTTTTAACACAGATTTTATTCTGCTTTCCACTGTAAGTGGTTGCTTCCATGTGTCCCCAACCTCACCTCCTGGGGGGAGGGACCATGTCCCATTTATCTTTATACTTCCCCAGAGTCTGCACAGTGAGCACTCAAGATGCATTTAAGGAGTTTAATTGAAGCATTGGGCTGAATTTATAGTTGAGAGTCCCTCTGCTGTCAGATTGCAGGTAGGGGGCTTACGGTCCCTTGATCCAGGGACACAAAGTCCAGGAGGCTGTTGCAGCTCCGTGCACTCCCGAAGTCTCCTCACATGAGTAAAGGGATGTTGGGGAAGTAATGATACTGCAACCCTGAGGAGGTTAAAGAGAAGGGGGAGGGGAAGGCCACTCCAGATGGAGAGGAGAGGAGAGGGTGCCAACCCTTCCTCCCCTTCCTCCCCTCCCTCCCCTTCCTCTCCTCCCTCCCCCAGCAAGGAGCAAGCTGGGATTGCTTCTCTAATTTGATCTTTTCTCTGCCTTGGCAAAGGCCAAGTACATTCCCTGTAGAGCAAATGTGAAATAATGCAGTTCTGTTTCAAAGCAGAAAAAAATAGCGGTGGTGGGAAAATGTGAGGAAAGCATTTTTCTTGATTTATTTTTTAAATGTATGTTGTGGGAGAATCAGTCATGAAGATAAAGTATGCAGTAAATTACGAGCCATGAAGGAAAAACATTTTCTACTGTCCCTTAAAATCTTTTATGATATATCTAATCATTTATTCAGTCACTCAGCAAACTTCGCATCTACCCTGAACAGGGCATGCTTCACTTGTGAGATTCATGTATGAGCTTGTCTTTTAGACTGGAGGGTCTCCAGGGCAGAGACCTTCCATAATTCACCTTCATATCCTCAATGCCTAGCACAGTAGTTGGAAGACAATCACAGAGACTGAAAGAGGACAGCAGAATAGAGAGAGAAGTAAGGGGAGAGCCAGCAGGCCAGAGGCACCAAGTGCTTTGAGAAGGCACTGATGAGCACTGACACATGGCACAGAAAGGCCGAGTCAGCTCATCCCAAAAATGAGCTAAGGGATGTGGAAACAAGGACACAAGTAGTTTGTAGAGGGGTGTTTGCAGGAAGAAGGCATATTGCAGTTAGGTGAAAAGTAAATGGAATAAATAGTTACTGATGGACACAAGTAGACATGTTTAAAGCTCACCTAAATATCCAGTTACTTGATTGACTAAATAACCTGTGGAATATTATGTAATGAATGAAGTGGATCCATATCAGGGTTTCTCAACTTGGCATTATTGACATTTTGGGTGGATAAAGATAATTCCTTGTCATGGGGGGCTTCCTGTGCATTGTAGGATGAATAGAAGCAACCCCGGACTCAAACTACTAGATGCCAGTAGCCCCTCTATCCCCCAGTTATGACAACCAAAACTGTCTCCAGAAATAGCCAAATGTCCCCAGTGGAGTGGGGGCAAACCGCCCCTGGTGGAGAACCACTGACTATTTGTTCTGACCTGGAAACATCTCCAAGACAAGACCATTGAGTGGAAAAAGCATGAGGCAAAAAAGTACATTTTATATGATACCATTTATGTGAGAAAAGTAATATATGTATATACACAACTTTATCAACACACATTATACAAATAAACACATCTAAAGTGGCCTGGAAGGACAAAACTGTTAGCAGTGGTCACCTGGGGGGAGAGGGACTAGGACTGGAGTGACAGTGAACTTTGCCTTTATCTGTACAACTTTCATTTTCTTAAAAAATAAAAGTGTAACCACGTATCACTTGGTGTTAAAATTAAATAGCTTTTAAATTAATGGAAATTGAAGATATGGAGAAAGCACACAATAATTACTTGTTGACAAAGTCTAGGATGAAGAGAAAGGTGGTGAGAATGAAGCAGAGTTAAAAAAAGGAATTTTTAGGATGTGGGCTGATTAAGCACTGTTAAATTCAGTCAGAGTTAAAATTTTTATAAAGCATTATGAGGAGGATGGTGAATAACTTCTGGAATGCTTCCACTTATTAGCTCAAGATTTCAACAATGCTTTGCCAGCAATGACTTTCCCACTACAGTTAAATATGCATGAAATGATAGAATTTCTCTGTTCTGTTTTTCCACCGCATGTTTCTTTAATTTGTATTTCTTTGGTGTACGTACAACTTTCTGTAACTAAAGCACTGATGCCATTATGGAAACTGTCACTCTTCAGAGTTGGAAAGACCTGAGAACAAAAGCTGACTTTGACTTGTGTTTGGTCTGGCATGGCTGGATATAACTGCAGGAGTGTATTTGTTTTTCATTAATTTGTTTGTCATTTTTCACCATGATCTATGGAACATTTATTTCCCCTGAAGCAAAAGGATCTGAAATGTCAGAGGTTTCTCTTGGTTCTGCTGGGGTAATGAATAGCTGAGAAAAAGAGATTTTTCTTATATGCTGTCTGATTGTGGAAAAAGACATTTTGTGACCTTTTGCTGTTTTATGGTGATAATGAATTTTCTGACAAACTTGGAAACCTTTGGCTTCTTTATTAAAATAATAAGGTTTGAGGAATAACTTTGACCTGGACCTTTGGAGAATTAATCAAATGCAGATTTTGGAAAAATTGATGAGTTTGGTCTTTACTGAGACACTCTGATTTATTATTGTCACAGAGGCAGTACACAGATCTATACCATATAAAAACATCAAACAATTAACTACAGACCCAAGTCCCTGAACAAAGATTTCGACACTTTGGGTGGGAGGAGGTATAGGCTCAGGAGACTTTCAGCCTGATCACAGTGTTGCTTTGTTTCATTTTCCTTTGTTGTTCTCCTCCTCCTTATTATTTTTATTATTATTATTGTAAAAGTAACATATACTTATAGAAAATCTTGCCTACCCTGAATAGAATGAAAAGGATAATTAAAATCATTGATAATCTCACTATCCAAAGCTAATGGACCATCATATTTTGCTATATTCCTTCTAATCCTGTTTCAATGCCTATATTTTGTTCCATAATTGAGATGACAGTGAATATAAAATTTAATATTCTTTTTCCTCTTAAATATTGCATATAGTATTTCATTTCTAATTTTTAAATACTTTAAAGAAAAACTGTACTGAGTCCTCTTATAATGTTCCAAACCAAGCCACCAATTCATGGGAAAAAACAAGGAATAGGTTTTCTTCTTTGCAATATTATAGGGGCATTAAATTCTACTATTTTATCTCTGAATGTAAGAAGTGATCAGATCCATTTTTCTGATTCTCTGAAATTGTAGATGCGTTTGTATTTTTAGTTTTGAGAGGTTAGAAGAAAAAAAAACAAACAGGTTCTCTTGAGTCCAGGATGCAGGACGAGCTCACAAAGTGATAACACTGAATGACAGGTGTCGGAACTACTGTGTAGACCAGCCAAATGGATGCTTGGATGTCAAAACCCAGGCCATTGTAGCCCATCAGCATTTACAGATATGGGAAATTTTCCTCTTTTTAAATGAAGAAGCAGCACAGTTCATTAACTGATTTCTCTACTTTTCCCTTGGGGTTCACTGGAGTAGTCTATACCCATACTCAATAATCTGCACGATCAGAGAGGCACTTGAAAAGAGTCAGAACCCACAGCCCAAGCAAAGTCTGAAAGAGAATTGGGTAGGAGGAGAAGTCAGCTACCATGTGATCAGTTCACTGCCATTTTCTGGAAACATGGCTTTTCTTTCTGAATGTTGATGTATAGTTAGGTCATCAGAAATGAAAGGTAAAGGAACCAAGCCTCTGAGATGAGTTCTAAAATCTTCATGCCTTGGTGGCTTAAATAAATTTTGAATATTTTTCAATCAAGATATACCAGATTACTTTAGGATCAGAAAACAATTTGACATTTGGATAACTGGAAAGATAATGTAACTTGTTATCCAATTAGTCTAAATAGGAACTTGGGGGGAAATTATAAACACTTATAAAACAGTTCTGAAGTCTGAGAACTGTTAATTCTTTAATCGCATACCTCATAAAAATATTTAGTTGGTCTTAAATTGATTATTCATGCAAATATTTTAAGTTATTATAAATCCTCAACTTTAAATTGGGTGAAAGTCCTCTAGACTAGAGGCTGGCTATTCAGAATGTGGTTCCAGAACTAGTAGAATCGGTACCACCTGGGAGCTTGTCAGAAATACAGACTCTCAAGCGCCCACCGCAGCCTTATTGAATCAGGTGATTCATATGCACATTCAGATTTGAGAAGCCCTGGTTTAGAGTAGAGTGGTAGATCAGGCATGTGGAAAGCAAGTGTTTTCACCTGGTGGGGTAAGTGAGTTTCCAGGTGATGCCTGATGCCTGAGCGTTGTCAGTCCTGTTCACAGCCTGCTTTCTTCTTCCCCATTACCAGCTTAATTTCCAGTATTATCTCTTCATTACCAATTTATTGAATCTGCCCTTGACTGCCAAGAGAAAATATAGCTCAGAACTGTGATTTTGCTAAAGTGGAAAACAATGCCAAGATTATTATACTTTTTGCTTTGCTTTATGGTCAGGATAAGACAGGCAGAAAAGAGGATTGTTGGTATAAAAGCATTAGAGCAGCTAGAGCACTACACTGATGATATAGTGCATTTTGACAGATATTGGTTAGTTACTCTAAGAGTGCATTTTTCTCTCTTCCGTATCTAGAAACAAGACAGCCTTTGGTCAATGTAAGTTTTCAGGAGTGCTCAAAAGCAGGCCTAAGGTCAGGAATATGCTTGGTTTAGCAGTTAGGGGAATTTAAATTCAAACCTAGTTGTTTTTTCATTCAGGTGAATCACCAAACGTGTTGAAGTGCCATCAAATTATCTAAAAGAAAGCAAGCACTGCACAATGGGAGATCTGATGTCATACTTGGAGCTGCCAAACTATCAAGAATTTGGAAAGAGATTTTTTAAAGGGAAAATGCAAAATTATGAGAAATATGTAGTTCTTAGATTGGCTTACATGCTTTTCCAAGTTGTCTAATGATTTATGTACATCTCTTTCTTTTCTTCCCTAATTTAGCTTTCACTGTCAGTATTTTCACTTTAAAGGAATGTGTATTCATTTGAGCTCAATGCAAGCTATTTTTCAACCAATGCTCTTTACAATTTGTGTAAATATTTTTTTAAAACCTCATGTAAATCTGAAAATATGGTTGAGATTAGAAAAAGGGAAAAGTTTATTTTTTTTCCACACTAACATTTAGTGTTTTAAAAACATTGGTTGCTAACAGTTGGAAATCAAGTACCAAATCCAACCCCCAAATTTCTTTACATTAAGTATATTTATGCTACAAACAATTCTTACACCTTAGTCAAAAGATTATAAGGAAAAAAGGTACTTGAACTGAGTTTCTCTTTTTTATTTTATTAGTTTTTCCCTTTGGAAGGAACTGAAAGTCAGAAAAGCACCAAATTATTTTCTGGAAGGAGTTTTTACAGCATGATAGAAAAGAATGGTTCTGAAATGAATTCTTACAAGTAGTCCAAATAATCGTGACTTCCTGTTAAAGTCATTATAACTTATGTCAGTCTTAAATAAGGATGAGTTCTCTTCTCTCTCAAACTTGCCATCAATTAAGTCAAAGATAAGCTTTCTATGTCTTACTTTATGAGCAAACAATAAGTATTACAAATCAAGTAACTTCTGACATCTATCCAGTCTCTACAGATCTTTTAAAGTCTTTTGTCCCTTATGATTTTTTTAAATAAAGAAGGACATTTATTTGACAGCTACTTTTTGTTGTGCCATTTTTTTAGATGCTTGAGAGCAGAAATTAATACAAAAACAAAAAATGTCTACCCTCATGTAACTTATATTTTAATGGGGAGAGGTAGATGATAAATAAGTAAAATATAATTATGTCAGATAGTAATATATGCTCTGTAGAAAAGTGAGGCAGGTGTGTGATGGAACAGCGGTAGGGAGGGTACCTAGATGGTGCCTAGAATATAGTGCTTTGTTAGTAACTCAATTTCCTTTCTTTATACCTTTCCATGTGATCCCTCCTTAACTCCCCTTACTTAATCATGTATTAAGCCTATTCAAAAATGCTTATGTGGTGGCATCTAAGAAAGAAGGAGAGAAAAATAGTTAGAGGACAGGCTGAAACAGCCCCGAAACAGATCTTCTAGGGTTTAGGATGGCAGGTGAAGGCTGCACACCACCCAGAGGAAAGAGGGACAAAAGAGGGAAATCACAACAACAGAACCTTGAGTTGGAACCAGCAGCAGCACCCTCCCCCACACTCTTTGGAATTTTCGGGCCTCTGGACCTTCGACTACAGACAAAGGGGGCTCCAGGGATCTACACTCCCAGAAAGGGGAGAGAGAGGGACACAGCCTAAGGCTGACTCAGGTTCTGACCCGCAAATTTGGGCTACGGAGCCCCATGGACCCTTCCACACAGTGGTTTGCCCTGGGAGCCTAGGAAGGACTGAGAAATCCAACCCTCACAATCTCCCTGTCTTCCAGCCTGGACTAATTGTTGAGGACTCCACAGGAGAGGGGAGAGAGAACCTGGGGCTGGCTGACCCTGCTTTTGGCTCTCAGGTTTGGTCTGCCCTGTCCCGA
>JAQZBX010007081.1:0-51489 GCA_029593785.1 Cabassous unicinctus
ACTGCTTCAACTCTGTTCTTTGCCTTGCCTTTTATATTCAATTCCCCACCCACCGGGGGGTGGGGCTCAACGCCCTACTGACTGACATGGCCCAGTCAATGCCCTAATCATAATTCAATCATGCCCAGATTAACAGATCAGATTACAGGCATGATCCAATTATATTTTTGGAATTCATAATTACATCAAATTCCCCAACGGTTACACCATCCATGTGAATTTAGGCAAATTACTTGAACTACTTGTACTTAAGTTCACTTGTCAGAAAAACAGGTATTTTAATAATAGCATTTGCCCCATAGGGAGGCTTAAATAAGTTTATGTGATTAAAGAACTCAGGACAGTGTGTGACACAGAGCAAATAGCTATTAAAGTAGTTGCTCAATAAATATTTGATGGATTAACAAATGCCATGGAAAGTCCAGCCATCAGCATTCGGGAGACAACTTTTAATCAATCTCAACAGTCCACCTGCTTTAAGAATTTCCTGATTTTTTTTCACACATTTTTCATTCGTTGCCTCTAAAGCCTTATTGTATTTGTGTCAAATCCACCTATTTAAACATTTAAAACAGCAAAACACTGTTAGTTTTAAAAACCATTTTAACTTGATTCCATGGATATTTAAAACTTTACATACAAAGTGCTTAATTGTCTTATCTGAGGTTTTACATTGCTGATCAAATCTTCTCATTCAATAGATAGGCACTAATGCTGTGTGGAAAGCAGGATGCTAGGTTAATATTTGTGTGTGTGTATTTACATGTGTGTGTGTGTTGGGATGGAACTGGCAATGCTAAATGAAGAAGATGGAGCTTCTGCTCTATGGAATCTTGAAATTTGTTAAAGGAGAGAACCACGCAAACTACTAAATGAGTCACGGGGCCCTGCCAGCCTGTGAGTGTTTGTACCCTGCTGCGGGAAAGTGTAATCTCTTTGTGTCTATACTTTTACCCAGGTTGGCATCAGAGTTAGATTGTGGGCGCCTAATGTTTCACTTTATCAGCTTGTACCATGTCCCACATCTCTGTACACTAAAATAGAATGTGTTGCTAGTAGCACAATGTGAAAGGAATTTTTTTTTTCCTGAAAGGAAGAAAAGGGGTGCCACGAAACTGTAGAGAAAGGTAAGTCGCCTGTGAAAAGACTTTCCCTTAAAAGACTTCCTAAGTAACATTTTAAGGTATTAAAAAACAAAAACAAAAGCAAGACAGCTGAGGAGACTTGAAGCCTGTGCACCTTCCATATTCTCTCATCCTGGTTCTTTTGGCCCTCAGTGAATCACTTCTTTGGGTTATTCATTTACACTCTCACTTTGTTGTAAGGCTAAGAGAACTCCCCCAAGGGAGACTGTAGAAGTCTGTCAGCAGCAGGGTGTATTCTGGCAGGAAAATTATTCTATAAAAGAAAAAAGAGATTTTGTTTCTCTGTAGTTCAATATTTTCTTCCTGTACACTTTGGCTAAATTCCTCCGTCCTATTTCCTCACAAATGTCAGGGTTGGGTTGCCCCACTCTCAGACAGCTCTCTTCATTATGATTATCAGTGTTAATGCCATGTCATTAATCCTCATGGGTATACCGAGGCCTCACAGTGAATGAATGGGAAGGTCACCATGGCAACATTTGTCTCCATCGCTGACTCACTGTAACTCTGTAACTGCTGAACTGCAGCCCGTCTACCATCTGAATTACTCTGGATGAAGCCACAAATTTGTCATCTCCCATAGGGCCATCTTCTTTTCAAAAAATCCCTTAAAAATATATGCCAGGGAAAAGGACCTTGGACTCATGGTTAGGATACTTTCTGTGATGTATTTGAGTGGGCAGTGGGATTCAACCAGCTGTTAATGCCTTTTAATAAACACAAGCGATGAATGTTACCTCTGGTTTTTTAGCTCCCGGTTACTGCATGGTGTTGTGGTCTCTGGAGATATGCACTGGTAAGGAAGGAAGTTCCCACGTAGAAAATAAGCCAGACACCTGACCTATCACATTTCCTGAATGATCCACCTCAGGAGTCAGTGTGGTCTATCAGCCCGTATCACAGTGAAGTGGAGGGGAATAAAAGGGTCTTGGTTGGATTTTTTTTTTTTTTTCCTGCATCAAAGAAGAAAGTAGGCAAGATAACCCATGTAGAAAAATTATATTTGAGAACTGCAGACTTTTCACTTAGCCTTATCAAGGGTAGGCAGGATATCAGCAGTCCTAGATGGGAAATCAGGTCTATGTTGGGAGATAGGGGGCTTAAACAGAAGCACATGAGAAGCACAGGGTACATTCCAGTCACCTCAGTGCAGCTGAGCCAAGCAGGCTGCCCAGGGTTGCTCTATGCAGAGTTGGCCATGATTGCACACACCTCAGCCCCTTAGGAGAAGCAAGCCTGAGAGGGGAAAAGGGCACTATTTCCCCAGCTGGGCGTATTCCTGGATCTTCACAGAGGCAGCGCCTCATTCTTGCCTATACTTTGGGTACCAGTCAGAAGGCTTAAACTTCAGTGATATTAATAGTCATTTATATAGCAGCCTTTACCTATATTAGCTTGTTTCATTCTGTAAATGATTATAAGAGGTAGGTAGTTTTCTTTACTTCATTTAATAGATTAAGAAACTGAGTCTTGGAGAAAGAAAGTAGTTTTCCCATGGCCACATAGCTCTTAAGTGGCTGAGCTGAGACAAACCCATACAATCTGCCTCTGGAATTCATTTATTTAAACATTTAAGCCATATTGATGTCTCTTGTGGAGTTATTCTCATTTTCCTTCTCTCGTAGTCTTTCTCATTCTCTTTCTCTCTTTCCCTGCCTTATTCTCTCCCTCCCTTTCTGTCTGGGTCTCTTTCCCTTCCTTCCTACTCCTCTGCCCCACTTGCCGCCACCCCTCCCCTCGCATGCCCTTGTGCTCTCACCCTCCCTTTTATCTCCGTCACTGGAAGGGGACAGGAAAATTCCGTGTTCTGACAGAATGGCAGCTGATGGGCCTCACCCTGGCACCCTTCCTGGTCCTGGAACAAGGAAGTCTGGCCTTAACCAAACTAACTTATAAAGTAGGAGAAGGTGGTCTTGGCCTCCGAATCTCCCCTTCCCACCAATCCTCCTTTGTCCCTGCCCCATCTCCTTTCTTGTCCATAGGCTTCCAGTTCTCTCATACTTTTTCCCTATTAAAGTTTTTCTCAGGAAGGGATGAGATGTCTTTAAACTCATCCTTCATACAATGAATTCAATCTCTTTGTCTGTATTAAAGTGTTCTCATTTTAAGTTGTTTTTTTTTACTTTATTATTGTGGTATATCAAATATGACAAACTACACAAATATTAATTGTTTGGCTTGATGAATTTTTATATATTTATGTTTAATATACTCATGAAATCACTACACATCAAGAAATAGACCATTTCAAATACCCCAGGAAGCTCCATCATGTCCCTTCCCATTCACTTCAGCATCTTGCCCCCAGATTTTCAGGTCTGCCTGCCTGCAGAGACTTGGTCTGTGCTCTGTCAGGTGGTTTTGTGGGTGTCCACTGTGGCAGGAGCTGGATGAGTAAGTCTACTGTGAGGGTCAAAGTTAACAAGGCTACTTGGCCAAAGATCTAAAGCAATGTACTTCAAGCTGTCTTATGAATGATAAAGATGATGTTTTTATCCAGTGGATTCCCATGTCTATTTATTGGCACTTTCTGAAGTGGGAAGGGGAGAAGGGATGTTATTAGCTCCATAAAACCTATGCCTTGGTGCTTGGCTGGGTGCTATAGACACAAGAAATGAACTGACATTTGGACACCAAAATAACATATAGACAGATTGACTCTTAGTGGGAAGTGGCCTGAAGTTTTTGGCCCCGGATTTTAGCACTTGGAAACAAGTAAATTTTTGACCCTGATCTTGAGGCAAATAGTGACTTTTTACAGTTAAGGTTGGGATTTTAAATATAGCTTGCTATTGTTACTATGAAATATTTCAAACATACAAAAGCCCTATATACTAATATAATGAAACTACCTCTTGATTTCAATACAGCAAAACAATTTGCTATATGTGCTTCTGAAAAAAAAAATTCAATTTCAATTCCCTTAGTTAATCAGGGTTTCTTCTTTTATTCTTAAAACCTAAAGACTTTGGGTCTTACAAACAACAAAAGAGTACCTCTTACTGAATCAAGTAAAAAACACGACACAACACAGAGCTACTACAATCCTTTTTTTTTTTTTTTTATCAGATGTATGTCCCATCACATCGCTTGCCATCCGTTAATCTAATGAAATCCTTTGAGTCTCAAACTGGTAAATTAAAAACTCGCTTCCTTTGATATGTGGTTGAGGAGTCTCCTCCTGAGTTGGATTAGACCTGTGACGGAGGAGTGGGAATAGCTGTTAGTTTAAGCAGACTTGGGTCTGGCCTGCGACACTAAAGTCATTTATCTCAATCTTCAGTCTCCAGGCAGGAGTGGGTCTTGGAAGCTATCTCGTTATCTTTCCCTCCAACCCTACACAACGACTGGGGAACCACTCCTTGAAGACCCTGTGGCTATGCCAAGTGGTTACAGAGAATCTGATCAGATTTGAGAGGGGAAGAGCAGCATAAGCACTTTAAGAATCGCTGAATGGGCTTGGAGGTGACAAAGTTATCGTGGGTGGAGAGTCAGCATGAAAAAGCCTGTGTTCTGAGGGCACATGCTCAAGAGATTTAGGAAACTGGAACTTTAAGGGAAGACATAGACAAATTGAAGCATAACAAAGGGCAGGCAGGCAGGAGATTAAGTTTGGGCAAGGGTTTGTTATTGTTTGGGTGGGTCTATCAGCCAAAGTTCTCCAAAGAAACCGAATCCAAAGGACACACACGCAGACACACACACACAGATTTATTTTAAGGAATTGGCTCATGTAATTGTGGGGCCTAGGAAGACTGATGTTTGTAGAACAGGAGGCAGATTGGAAACTCAGCGGGGAATTAGTGCTGTAGTCTAGAGACAAACGTTCTTCTTCTCCAGGAAGCCTCAGTGTTTGCTCCTGAGGCCTTCCACTGATTGGATGAGGCCCACCCACATCATCGAGGAAAATCTCCTTTACTTAAAGTCAGCTGAATGTAGATGTTAGCTACATCTATAAAATACCTTCACAGCAACACCTAGATTAGTGTTTTATTAAAGAACTGGCTCCTATAGCAGAACCAAGTTGACCCATAAAACTAAACATCACAGTAGGCTCATCTGATCTAGGGCGGGGAAGATCAATTATGGAAATCTGATGTTGCAGAACTCATCGATTTGATGCATTTACCCCAGAGATAAAAAACAAAACAAAACAAAAAACAAAACATGTTTGAAAAGCCAATGGATCGTCCTGAAGAGAGAGGGAGAGAGAAACTGAGAGAGCAAGACAATGGAAAAGAAATTTGTTACTGAAAATCTGCAAATAGTGAGAGACCTACACAAAGTAAAGAAAAAGAACCAACGTAAGAAACAGGCTAAACTTCTAAAAGGAGCATGCCTTGCTTATCTTGTATGATCAGTTGATTGTTTGAGCTTTTCAATGTGAAGGAGAGACCACATGCATTCTGGTGACAGAGACCCCAGGCTGCAGCTGTGAAAGGAACTAAATCCATTCAGGTGTCTGAGAGAGATGTGTCTATCAGGATTTAGCAGATTGTGGAGAAATAGTAATAAATTTTAATTATTTTTGAAAAAAATTAATTCACACGGGCAAGATAATAGGATTTTATCCTTAAATTCCTATGGGCTGGACTTGCAAAGAAATTTAATATTTGAATTTTAATTTCTTCCTGGGTCCTTCATTAGACAGGTGGTTTATCATCAAATATTTTTTTTCTGTGTTGTTGGCATGATTATAGGAACATCTTTGTATTGTCATTTACTTTCATTATGGACTTCTGAAGATCTGTGTTGAAAAATCTGAATGGACATAATTTGATATAGGAGAAAAATGGGAAATGAATAAGAGATGGTGTGGTGTGGAGCTAATTTAATCAGTGAATCTGACCTGTTTTGAACATTTCTTGGTTATAAACCAATCTACCCCCTAGTGTTCCCAGGAAGTTGCCCAGATATGCAGGGGTTGTTATTGGGGGATGGTCACCGAAAGGGAAGGACAGGGTTTTCCACATAGAGTTTAGTCTCCTTCCTCAAGGGAGGTTGCCATCTCTGGTTGACCTATTTAAGTATGGTGGAGTCAGTGAATAAAAAGCTGTAGAATGTTAGTGGACAGCTCCTTTTCCCTGGCCACCTGTTTCCCTGTGTGGGGACTTATGCTAGGGCAACACTCCCAGTCTATCCAGCCCTTTTATCCATCTCCACTTGGAAGGAGGGACTTATCTGATTGGTGAGGGTATTAGTCTGGCTTCTCCAGAGAGACAGAGCCAATAGGATATCTATATACGTGTGTGTATGTATGTAAATATGATGAGATTTATGGAAGGAATGGCTAACATGACTGTGGAGATTGACAAGCCTGAATGCTATAGTGCATACCACAAGCTGGGAACTCAATGATGACACTGGAGCTCCCAGGAGAAGGAGCAAGTTAGGAATTCTCATGAAGGTGATGATAAATTCCCAGGAGAAGCTGGCTGGCTGAAGTAGAGGTAGAAATTCTTCTCTCTCACTCTTGAGTCATCAGTTGTATCTTTAAGGCCCTCAACTGATATGATGCGATGACTCTCTTTGCTGAAGGCAATCTCCTCTGTTGATTTTAAATGCAATCAGCCATAGATGCAATGAACAGACTGATCATTTAAATCCATGAAATACCTTCACAGTAAAAATCAGGCCAGTGCTTGCTTGACCAAATAACTGGACACCTTAATCTAGTCTAGTTGACTCATGAACTTAGCCAACACAGTGAGTTTGGGAGAAGTAATTAAATAAAATTCCTCTCTCTTTTCCTTGAATCTGTATGCCAGGAGAAGTAATGCATTGTTGTCAGCTCTTTGCCCTGTGATAAAGGTCCTACATCTGTGTAGGAGGTCTGTAGATTTCTAGCTATACATAGGACCACTGGGGAAGGGGGTAAATTTACCCATTTCAGGGGCATGGTCCTAGCAAGCTCACTCTACCCTATAAGTAAGTCATAGTCTCCAGTCTGCTTTGTTAGCAATAAAGGTGATATTCTGACTCTGATGTCTACCTATTTGATACCAAACTTGAGCATAGAAGAGATGTTATTTTACAGACTCCTCAACAACATTGTGCTTTAATCATAAACAATCAAATAGAATTAAAAGAAAATATCCTAATATATGAAAATAAAGCACAAGTTATATGAATATATAAGTTAGGACAGTTTAGATAGACAAGGTGGGAAACAGAATATAAAGTCTTACGTTTTTCAGATGAGGAAACTGAAGCATAGTAAGGGTAAGTGACCACAACTAGGGAGAGGTGGAGCCTGGATGCAAAATCAAGTGACCTTAATATAGTGTGGGTGCTCACAACTTAGAATATCCTGGAAGCTTATTAACATAAATTTGATTCTGAATTTCCTGGAAGATAAAATTTTGTTATCAATGCTAGCACTTGTTTTTTTCCTTTTTCCTTTTTATGTTAGGATATATTGCCAGAAGAAAACTTAATAATTTAATGATGTCTTAGAAGATCCTGCCAAAATATACTACTCCAAAATGTTTCACCCAATTTATCCTTCCACTAACAATATATGAGTATAATTTTAATTCACCTTGCCAAAATTGACCTGTACCAGTTTTTACATTTTATTTCAGTCAAGATAGAATATCTCATCTGTGGTAACAAGCAACTCTAAAATCTCAGTGACTTAAAACAACTTAGGTTTATGTCTTACTTAAGCCACATATATTTTGCAGGCTGGCTGGGAAGTTTTCTCTGTAATATTCACCCTCTAGAACCCTACCCAAGAGAGCTCCAGAGGGTTTTGCATCGGCAATTAAATGTTCTGGCCTGGAAGTAAAAAATGTCACTATGATCATCATCCATTAGCTATAATTAGTCACATGGTTTCACCCAATCACAGGGAGCTCAGGAAGTACAAATCTACCATGTCTCAAAAGGAAGAAAGTAGAAACATCTCATAATCAGCATTAGGATTGGTGCATGTTTTTATAAGTTTCATAGCTGAAAAATGGCAACTTGCCTTATTTTGCATTTATATTACAAGAAAGGTTGAGCACTTTCTCCTTTGTGAATTGTTTGTTTATGCCCTTTCTGTCTTATATTAAACTGGGTGTGTTGGTGGAATCCTGTGGAAAAGTGAGATAAGGAATTTAAGTGCTTCTGATTATCAGCAAAGATTATCCAAGTTACCACCCTCCCCCCTGCAAAGTTCTATATGGGGAAATGTGGTAGTTTGATATTATTTATGAATTCCAAAGAGAGATATTGATTATGATGGTAAACTGGTCTGTTCCTCTGGGCGTGATAACCCCTTGATTGTATTAGATTCAGCTGAGATGTCTGATTAAATTATATTAAGATTAGGGCTTTGATCCAACCACATCATTAGAGTGCAACTCAGCATTGAGTCCCAGCCCCCTTGGTGGACCAATAAAACAGACTTGCACGTGGAAGTACACACACAGAGAAGATACACAGAGGATCCTGCAGCCCTGGAAGAGAGATGAGCCTGATAGTTTACAGCTGATCTTGTGAAGAGACAAGAGCAGCTGATCCCTGAAAGAAATGAGCCCTGGGAAGAATAGTCTTATGCCAGCCTACAGCTGAGATCAGAAGAAGCTGGACCACGGAGCCTTAAGAGGAAGAAGGAAGGCTAAACCCTGGCAGACATCGCCTGCCATCTTGCATCAACACCTGGCAACAGAGTTTGGTGAGAAAGTACCTCTTATGGTACCTTGAGTTGGACTCTTTATGGCCTGGTAGCTGTAAGCTTCTACCCCAAATAAATACCCTTTATAAAAACCAACAGATTTCTAGTACTTTGTATCAGCACCCCTTTGGCTGACTACTACAGAAAATGATCACCTAATGTGCAACATACTATAAGCAAAACATCTCAGCATTGTTTCAGAGGCATTGACTAGTAACTAGGTCTGTTAACCTATGATTGATTTATATGTACATGAATATAACATAAACCAGTTTAATTGACATAAAGGTACCTACCTTCCAATGGTGTATTTGTTAGGCCTTTTTCAGTTGGAAGTGACAGAATTCCAATCCAGACTAATTCAATAAACAAAAATTTTGGCCTCAAATACAAATTGCAGGAGTTTCCTAGATTTAAGAAAGGCTGGCTCTGTGTGGGCAAATAATATGATCTAAAACCTCTCTTCTTCTCTCCATCTCTCAGGCCTGTTTTCTTCTGTGTTAACTTTGACCCTTGGAAGGTTTTCTCCACATGGCTGTAAAGAGAACCTGGGTAAGCTCCAAACCAATATCATCCTTATAACTATCAGTCTCAGAGAATAGAGTATGATCTCCTTTGCTCGTTTTATCAATGCTCAAAAATAAAACAAAACAAAAAACTCAACTCTGCTTAACTCTGCTTGAGAAATATGCCCAAACTGGACCAATCTTCCTATTCAGGGGAATGGGATAGAATAATTGGCCAGCTTGGGTTGCACTCCTATAGTGGGGGTTACATTTGCATCCTGTGATGGAGTAGGCAAGGCTATTTGATAGACCACCCAACCACAAACTCTGGAAAGGGAGAGAGGATGTCCTTGAGAGGAAAGAAGAGGTGCCATGACCTGTAGAAGGAAGGGATACTGAATACACCGTAATTGCAGATGCCCAGTACATATGGAGAGTCACAACTCTCCCTTAGTCCAAAGAGTCATGATCTCACAGGACTATTCTGGAAGCAGAATTTCTGATTTGCCATAGATTTCTTATCAAAATTGTTCAAATATTTTTGAAACTCATCTTAAACTAATAATTTTTAAACTCATAATTTTGCATAGATTGGAATGGCAGCAAAGCATATTGTTTATAAAGCTCTGCAGTCAGGTCTGGTGTTGGATCCTGTCGTGGGTTGAATGATGTACTCCGATAAATACATGTTCTTTATCTTAATCCATGTTCCTGTGGTTGTGAATCCATTGAGAATAGGACCTATTGAATAGTTGTTTTTAATTAAGTTATGGTGAACTGAATCAGGGTGGGTCTCAATCCATATAACCAAAAGCCTTATAAAGAGAACCTGGACGTCATAGGAGCCAGAAAAGCGAGAACATCACCATGGGACAGGAGAGAGAAATAAAAGGCAAGGAATCCCAAAGATTGTCGGCAGCCAGCACCAGAATGTTATAGACCCCAGGAGAAAGCAAACCCTGCCGATATCCTGATTTTAAACTTCTACCCTCAAAACCATGAGTCAATAAATTCCTGTTGTTTAAGCAAACCTGTTGTGTGATATTTGTCATAGGAGCCAGGGAACTAAAACAGATCTTGAACCCATCCATTTAATACTAAAATTCTCTTGGGAGTTGAGTCTAAATTATAAACTATCATTAGCCCCATTTATAAAAGGTATTAATGATAGCAATTTCTCCTACTTTCGTTGTGTGGATTCCTTAAGTTAATTCATATAAAACTTAATACAATGTTGAATACAGAATTAGAAAGAGGAGATCCACCTACTATTGTTGATAAGACATCTATTATTGTCATTGTTGATGTGTATAGATTGTCCAACACACCTAAAAGACTTTAATTGCCTATAGGAATTTATATATCTGAATTTTTGCATATTATCTTTAGACTTTATCATTGACAAGCAAATGGAGGTGATGGATATAACAAATTTCAAAAATGTCTTAAAGGAGATTTCAGAAAAAAACAAAACAAAACAGGCCTTGTAAGATTCCACATATCCCATTTTGAGCATGTTGAAGCTGAGGTTACTATAGTAATAACAAAATGGAAATATCTGCTTCGCAGCTGTAATCCCAGTTCTGTACCTTAGGACAAGGGTCAGGACAGTGGGTATTAATTAAAGAATCATTTGTGTGGTGATCGGAAGCTGTGTCTATCCCAGTAAAACATGTTCTTCTACCTAATGCATTCCTGTGGTTGTGAGCCCATAAGTAAGTAGGACTTTTAGTTAAGGTGACCCACCTCAATTAAGATGGGTCTTAGTCCTATTGCTGGAGTCCTTCATAAGCAAAATGAAGTTTCGACATAGAAAGAGAAAGCCACAGGAAACAAAAAACTGAATATCAGCAGAATCCAGAAGAGAAAGGAGAGACCAGGAGACACCTCCGTGTCCCTTGCTATGTGATGAGCTAAGGACCAAGGATCACCAGCAGCCAAACCCAGAATGCTACAGTCTTCGGGAAGCAAACATCAGCTTGATGATGCCTTGACTTGGACTTATTCCCAGCCCCAAACTGTGAGTGAATAAATTTTCATTGTTTAGCCTGATCCATTTCATGGTATTTGCTTGAGCAGCCTAGGAAGCTAAAATAATTTGTTTATATAGGAGATTACAAACTTGAGGAATAGACTGAGTTTTTTTATTTTTCACTCCTAAGCAAATTTTAACAATAAATGTGCTTCAAAAGATATTGCATAGGGAGTGGATGTGGCTCAAATGGTTGGGCGTCCGTCTGCCATATGGAGGGACCTGGGTTCAATCCCCGGGACCTCCCGGTAAAATAAAAAAATATATTTAGAAGGTGCATGGGCTGCCAGGCTCCGTGTGCTGGTGAGCCGCCAGGCAGCAAGATGATGACGTAAAAGGAGAGAGACAAGACGAGATGCTCCGAAAGCTCTGAAAACGAGGAGCCGAGGTGGCGCAGATGGCAGAACACCTCTCTCTTACATCGGAGGTCTCCAGGATCGAATCCTGGTGAAGACTGGAGGAGGATGAGAAGAGATGAAACAGACACAGAGAATTGCCCAGCGAATGGACACAAAACAGCAAATGGGGAAGGGGGGTTTTTAAAATGGATCAAGTAAATAAATAAATATTTAAAAAAAAAAAAGATATTGCATAAAAATAAAATTTTTGAGCTATTCTTAATAAATCAAGAGTTTTGGCCATAGTGCTTGGCATTTTCACATGAAAAATATCAAAGGAAACTGAGGCATAGCTGTCCCTTTTGGCCATGTCCAACTCCTCTCTCAGGGTAACTAATGCATATATTTCAGGGCTGCCCCATTCTTTTGAGCCACCTTCCTCCCCGCTGGAGGCATTTGAGTGAGACCCTTGATGAAGTTTATAGTTAAGGACAGTGATGTAGGTGAGGTTGCTGGATGCAAGCAGAAGGAAAAGGGACCAATTATGGAAGTGGGGAGAGGAAGAAGAGCCACTCTGGGAAGCAGAAGGATCATTTAGTTGAGTGAGTAGGACCATGGGAAGAGAACAGCATTACCATAGTCAAAGGAGGAGAGAGTGTTCAATAAAGGGAAATGGTCCACCTGTGTCATGTGCCCTAAGAAACCTAATAGGTTGCATGAAAATAATCTAATCATTTTGTCAATTAGAAGATCGACATTATTGAAAGTAGTTTCATTCCTGTGATGAGACAGAAATCTATATTGTACAGAGGAGGTGAGGATGTCTTTCTCTCTAATGGGGTGTGCTGCTTTTTTATTACAGAAAAAGAGTATTTGTTGACCATGTGGGAATAAGTTAGACTAGAAGTAGGTGTTTCAAATAGAGTGAAGAGACAGAAACAAACAATGGAGCTTGATACCAACTGAGATTGAGTGTGTAGAAAATAAAAAATTTAAAGAAACTTTATTTTTAGGGCAGTTATAGGTTTACAGAAAAATTGCACAGAAAGTACAGAATTCCCAGTGTAAACAAACTTTTCCTCACACCTATACATGTGGACTTTAAGACATACTAGTCTTGAGGTGACTGAATGTCCCATGAGTTCCTGGAACTCAAAAGTTTAAATTCATTAATTGATCTTACCCAGTCTCAAATAAGTTTCTATTTCTGTACTTCTGATCTTAGCTACCAGCCTCTCAAATAGGAGCCTGGGGGGTCAGCTTTACACTTTCTTTTTCTTTTTTACCTTCACTGCACCTCCTGTCAAATCAGACATCATCTCCTAATGATTCTTCTCTTATCATCTTTATCAGGTAAAGCCTTGAATCTTTAACATCACTGCTCTTTATCAAGAGGCTCTCCCTTTTGTGATACCACTGAATTGTAAGCTCTTTGAGGATGAAACTCATGCTTCTTCTTTTTCCAATTCAACTCCTAACAGTTTATAAAACATAATATTTAATAAGTTTTGTGGTGATGAATTAAATGGTCTGGTCCCTGGCTTCCCAGGTTCATGTCTTGCTACTCTTATATCCTACACTCCAGTAACAGTGAACTACCAACTCTTCCCCGGATACACCAGGCTAGTCCATGTTTTCTTGGCTTTGTGTGAAATGTTACCTCTTCCCAGAATGCTCTTCAGTATGCATTTGTTTACCAGGAGAGTGAAATTAATGCCCTTAGAAAACTGCACCTAATTCACCTACTTATGTGCAGAAACAGGTAGCAAAATGTCAAATACATTTGCTCTTCTTTTGGGCATACAACAAAACATTTCTCAAATTCACTTGCTGTTTCATGGCCATAAAATGTGAGTGGAAACCATGTGTACATCCTCAGGCTTGACCCAGTTTCTCTCCCAGATGTGACACTCCATACAGTTTTCCTTTCAGATGGCTGAACTGAAAACTCCTGTTAGGGGTTGAGTTGTGTCTCCAAAAAGATATACTGAAGTCCTAACCCCTGTCCCGTGAATGTACGCTTATTTGGAAACAAGTCTTTGAAGATGTGATTAGTTAAGATAAGAACAAACTGGATAGATTGGATGGGTCCTAATCTGGTGTGACTGGTGTCCTTATTAAAGGGGAAATTTGGACCCAGGGACACAAACACAGGGGATTATGCCATGTGATGATGGAGGCAGAGATTGAAATGCTGCAGCTGCAAGCGAAAGACCACCAAGGAGGGTTGGCAAATCACCAGAAGTTAGGAGAAGGAAAGGAAGCTTTCTTCCCTATAGGTTACAGAAGGAGCATGGTCCTGCCAATACCTTGATTTGGCACTTCTAACGCCTGGTACCTCAGAAACTGACCTTATTTGGCAATAGTGTTTTTGAAGATATAATTAGTTAACATGAGGGTGAACTGGATTAGGACCCACCCTAATCCAATATGACTAGTGTCCTTATAAGAAGAGGAAATGTGGATACACAGACAGCCTCAGGGGAGAATGCCATGTGATGACTAAGCCATTGAAGTGCTGCAAGCCAAGGAATGCCAAAGGTTGCCAGCAAAACACAAACAGCCAGAAGAGGCAAAGAAGAATTCTCCCCTAACAGGTTTCAGAGGGAGCTGGAACTGTGAGACAATAAGTTTCTGTTGTTTCAAGCCGCCTAGCTTTGGTACTTTGTTATAGAGCCCTAGGACACAAAGTCCACTCCCCTGACACTTGCCCCCTTCCAAGGAGAACTCAGGAGCTGGGTGTTGAAGTTGGAAGAGCCATGAGAAATAGGAGCCCAGGTCCCTGAGTCATTTCTTGGACCAGTAACTCCTATATAGGACTGTTGAGAGAGAGAGAGAAAGTCAATTTTCATCACATAAAGCCACCGAGATACTGGAATTTACCTAGTATAGCCGCTAGTGTACTCTTAACCAATACAGTTCCCATGGCAGCTTTTACACCCCTGCATTAGAGCTCAGCGTAATGGACTGTGATTATCTATGGTTGTGTCCACCGCTACTCTAGACCACGCCGCCCTGTCGCCTTAGCGCCTAGCAATGTTTCCTGTGTTTGGCACAAAATAGGTGTTGTTTTACAAGCGCAAACCCTGGATTTTATAGGACAGCCACAAATTTAAAATATTGTCCTGCCCTCAAACTATTTTCTGCAGGGAATGATTCTCATAATTATAAGTAATGAGCTTTTTGTGTATGTAAAATTCTTTTGTTAGAATACATATCAGGTTTAAAAGCAGTCCTATTTTTACCGGATTACCACAGACAGTTTCTTTTCTTCAGAGTTAATGAGTGACATTGGACATATTTTCAAATTCAAATGTAGCTTTAAAATGTATAATTTGTTATTTGTATTTGTATCAGTGACAAGTGAGTTGGTAGTTTGTGCAAATTAACACTCACAGTCGGAGTGTTTTAGTACTATTGAATAATAACAGTATATAATTTGCAAGGTAATTCCATTATGGCAAGCTTCCTGGGAAAAACAGATGGCCTAAGGGTTATAAAATTTGGAGTCATTGTTAGAGATTATAAGTTTATTGACTAATAAATACAGTAGTCACTTGGCCTTTAAAAGTGAAGTTTTGACTTGGTGGTAAAAAGAGGTAGTTTTCTTAATAATTACTCTACTCAGCTGTCTCTTCTTTTTCTCAAGTTAGTAAACCCTGGTTTGGAGGTAAGAATGAGTTGTGAAGGGAGAGAATGTATAATTGTTGTTCAAATCAAAACAATAGCTCTTTTTGTTCTTTAAAAGCATTTCCTTCCCTCCAGGGCAAATAAGATATTTTCAAGCATTTTAATTATAGAGTAATTGTTAAAATTATAGAAACCAGAAAATGCCTTTGTTATTCAGGATTATTCTAGGAAGTAATTGGTGCAAGTAGATATAAAAAGCATGGGTTACTAAAATCCAATATGAGGACATATGAATATTATCATTATAGAGAACCTTATTTTGTACTTTCAGAGTAAAATCTCATTAGTTTAAATTGACAATTATTTAGACTTTATGACAGGTCAAACAGTTTAGTCTGAAGTTTAGTTTGTTTAAAATGTTGAAGGTAGAAAGGAAATTTTAGAAGACGTGTTTAATCTACTTATAATGTTTAAAGAAAGAAAAAAGGCATGGTTCTGTTCCTGGAATTTAAGCCAATTACAATGGAATCATGACTAAGTATCAAAATAAATATAATAGGATCTCTATTCATCAGTAATTGATTTTATGTTACAGTATATGTTTGGGGTGGGTAAAACTACCTTTCTTTTAAAATAGCAAGGGATCTTAATTTTCTATGCTTTGTTCATATATATCTTTACTAAAAAGTAAGAGACAAGCAAATAGATTTAAAAATATTAACAATGAATCTTTAGTGTTGGGAAAAAAAAATAAATGTCTCCTCAAGTTAATATACAGAGATACAGAACAGGAGTTTCTAGGAGGACAGTGTCCTTCCCTCGCCCTACTGGTTGTGGGGCCCCTGTGGGGGCTGGGTGGAAAGGAAGCCTTTGTTTGTCCCCTGGGGTGGGGCAAATGCCCAAGACTACCAAAGGAAGCTTGGACTTGAGTGTTAACCACCGGATCTCACAGAGAGCTTGTCTTTCAGAGATCTTGGAAACCCAGTGGAAGGTCAACATGTGAATGGGCCTGATTTTCACTGGTTGCAAAAAAAAAAAAAATCATTAAAAAAATAATAAATAAAGCAAAGAGAATCTGACTGTCATTAAACTTCTCTGTTCTCTGTGTACCTGACCCTGGGAGAGAATGAAAGGTACTTTAGCGAGGACTTCTACACTGCTGGTGGGCAATGAGAAACTTCTTTGCATTCCAACATTTGAGCTACTTTCATCACTTTGGTGTTCTATAACTAGCCCTGGATTCCACTGAGCAAATAAAACAAAACCAAAAACATCTAAAGGGGTCCAGCCCACAGAAAGAAGATCAATCAGAACAAACGAAGCACGATAAAATTGAGCTCCTGGTGGAAACTGACAACAAGTTGAACTGAAAAAGAAATAGACCAGTCAAGGAGATTCAAGTACACCTTCAGACATCTTTCTGGAGCTAAAACCAACCAACAAACATACAAAATCTATCCCCCACACAGACATACAAAAGAAAACAAACAAGCAAAACAAACCATGATTTCCTAATCAAACAACTTGCTAAAAGAACTAAAGGCGCGACAGCCTTTGGTGAGTGTGACGGAGGCTGCTGGGTGCTCCACAATACTGAGCCCTGTGTTGCCTGGGTATGTAGGGAGATTTATACCCGAGCGCTTTCTGCACTTAGGAATGCTCCTGCTGTAGAGTTCCAGCAAATCGATTGTGAGTAGATGTAATGAGCACCCGTGCTAATTCCAGAACTGACCCATACAAACTTCCTGTGGTGATCCTCTACTCTCTCCCCATCTACTGGCTGGATTAGATGCTCAAGATGACCTTGGAACCCTCTGTTGAAGATGAAAAGTTTCCATCAGCCTGGGTTTTGATTGAGTAAAACAAATTTCCCCTAACCTTGACCGCTTATACTTTATGTGCTCAAGAAATACCCTAGAATTATGTTAATCTGCTGGTGCTATCTGTTATGCATTAAGTGTACCTAAATTAATACTGGATCTGACAATTAGTGTTCCCGAAGATCAATGAAAGAATTATCTCAATGTAACACATTTTAAAAACAACATTATGGAAAGCACAAGATTCTTGGAAGGTAATGAATATGTGAAAAAATGGAATTCTAGAAAGAGAAAAAGGAACAGTTAGAGGAGAGAATATAATAAAACCAATAATAGAAGACTTCGATTAGATGAAGAGAGACCCATGGGTGCAGCTTGAAGAACTGAATGATGTTCAAGAAGAATTGTTGAGAAAACACATGCACCTACAGATTTCAGGGTAAAAAGGTTTAAAGAGAGGTTATTATAAGTATCCAGCCTGAAATAAAAAAAAAAATTCTTACAAAGGAAAGAGAATCTGACTGTCACTGTACTTTTCAACTGTAAAAGATAAATATAGAAGAAAATGGATTAACATCTTGAAGGGAAAAGGACAGCAAGTCAGGAATCCTATGCCTACTAGAAAAAGATATTCATTCAGGGTAAAAAAAAAAAAAAGATATTTGTGTTTATGCAAAATCATGGAGATTATGCCACATTGGAAGAAAATAATTGAGAAAACAGTATAATAAAACCATAAGTAAAAGAGAAGAGAAACCCCACAATAGGGAGAAAAGAAGGGGAAATATATATATATAATATATATTCACACATATATATACATATAAACATATTTATGTAAACATACTTATACACATATACACACCCATATATATCCACATAGGAAAATTAGGCCTGAATATTAGAACCAAACGTACCATTATTGGAGCAAAACCGAAGAGTTAAGATTGGTTGGGAGAGAACAACAGAAAAAGCATTTAAATAGTTTTATCTGGGGCACTGGAAGAGTGGGAAACTAAACACAACTCATTGGGGTGCTCATGTGAGTCTATATGTGTATGTGTGATTGTGAGTAGAGGTGGAAAAGCAGGAAGTAAGAATTAGATCATCTTGGTTGGGGAAAGAGTTACTGTCTCATTTAAAAATAATGGTAGAGGGAAAAGGGAGATGTGTGTCTGACTAAGATGTCGTTACTATAACTTTGAGGCTTATGCTATTATTTATAAATGGAAAAATATAGAAGAACTTACCAAATAACATGAGTAAAAAAATGAAATGAATCATGACACTCTAACCAGCAAAAATAAGGGAAATGGAGGAAATATAATGTGAAATGCAGTAAGTTCTGCTATGAAGAAGCATATGCCTTCCTAAAAATGCCTGCCTTATGCAAATCACACAGTTAAAAACTGCAGGGTTTATGGGAAAATAAGGGTTAGGAGTACAACCCTTAAAACTTGTCAGTAACTTCATTTTTTAAAAAAGGACGGGAAGCGGGTGTGGCTCAATGGATAGAGCTCCCATTTACCATATGGGAGGTCCCGGGTTCGCTTCCCGGGGCCTTCTTGTGAGGGCAGGCAGGCCGGCTGGCCCGCGCGGCGCGGTGGGCTGATGCAGCAGGACCTCACAGCAAGGGGGAGATAAGCAGACACGGAAGAAACACACAGCAAATGGACACAGTAAAAAACACAAGCAGCAAGGGGGGGGGATAAATAAATAAATAAATAAATCTTAAAAAAAAAAATCTATAATAAAATAAAATAAAAAAATAAAAAAGGAGATAGGCACCTAACAAAAACAGCAGGGCAATTTTATGCGTGTTGAATAGATTAAAAATATGGAAATACTAAAATAAATCTAGCAATTTATTTTGAAAAAGAACTGCAGTTTGCTAGGGAAATTGGGAGTGCAAGGTTGCAGCTTTTAAATTATTGTGAAGTGGTAAAAGGAAGTTTATCAAAATTCGTGGTTTCACAGCATTCTTGAATCCTGGGCCATGTGTTTTCTGCCTTTGAGATGTAAGTTCTTTGAGACAAGTGTTTATAATAGATACCTGATTCATCAAAATTGAATATTTAATCAAATACATAGTCCTCTTCAATTAACTTTGGTATCACTGCTGGAAATTGTTAGGTAACTCTCTCATCTGTGCTTGCAGCTTTAACAACTACAGGCTTTGAGAGCTGTAGCAATGTTTGAAACCACCAAACAGCCACCACCAGCACTAAAAGGATCCACTTCTGTAGGGTTTGGCCATTAAGGCCTTTGTATGTAGCTAGTGCCTTCTCTTTGATTGTGAGAAAGGTTGTTCTCAGTTGTTTGGTCTTCAATTCATATGCTCAGCAATATTTCAATCTCTTTTATTTCTTTTCGCCTTGTTCTTATTGACTTCATAACACTTGAAGTCGTTCCAGACATAATTTTTTTAAAAAATTTCATTTTAGTGGAGTTTTCTCTTTGATGGTCCACAATGAGGATTCCTTTATGCTTGTTGCTGGGGAGATATCACATATTTTATTCTTTCTTTCAAAACACTTTATTTGAAGCATCCCCTCAATACTTGAAGCTTTTCTTTTGTGTGAACTGCTTGAGGTTTTGATCCAGGACACTTAGACATGTTTGGGATGTTAAAAGAGGGTTTTTTCATATGGAAAAGTTCATGACTGCAAAAGTATAGCAAAACAGAGTCTCATAGGATAACACACTGTGGAGGGAGGTAGCTAGTAGATGTCTCACACTTGGGTGGGTTTTGTCTGTTAAATACTATGCATTTCAGTTCAGCCCAGTTTTCTGCCTTCATCAAGTGATTTTTCAGAACAAAATTGTGCATAAGCAAACATGAAATTCATGTTATGCTCAAATTGTTCCCTAATATGTCAATCGCTTTGGAACAAATTTGTATTTTAAAATAAGCTGTGGCAGCTTGGAGTTATGTATCCCGGAAAAGCATGTTCTTAATCTTAATCCACTCCTGTGGATGGGAACCCATTGTAAATAGAATCTTTTGATGAGGTTACTTCTGTTAAGTTGTAACCCAACTGAATCAAGTCTTAATCCTATGAATGGAGGACTTACAGAGAAGTTGACAGAGAGGAAGCCAAGGGGAAACAGCCAGAAGCAGGAAGGCAACAGGACCTGGAGGAGAAAGAAGAGGCTCCCATGTGCATTGCCATGTGACAGAAAAACCAAGGACAAAGAATACCCAACAGCCAGCTGCAGAACACCACAGTCTTTGGGAAGGAAGCATTTCTTGCAGATGCTTGATTTTGATTTCTCCTAACCTCAAAACTGAGGCAACAGGGAAGCAGATATGGCTCAAGCATTTGGGTGCCTGCCTACCACATGGGAAGTTCCAGGTTCGGTTCCTGGTGCCTCCTGGAGAAGAGAAGCAAGACAGCGAGCTGACCCAACGGGCTGGCGCGGCAAGCTGATGCAATAAGATGACACAACAAAGAGACACAAAGAGGAAAGTCAATGAGAGACACAACCAAGCAGGAAGTGGAGGTGGCTCAAGCTATTAAGTGCCTCTCTCTCTTATGGGAGGTCCTGGGTTAGGTTTCCCGTGCCTTCTAAAGAGAAGACGAGCAGGCACAGAGAGCACACAGCAAATGGACACAGAGAGCAGATAGAGAGAGTGAAAAACAATGAAGGTCGGCGGAGAGAAATAAATAAAATAAATCTTAAAAAAAGAAAATAGGAGCCAATAAATTCCTGTTGTTGAAGACAACCCATTGCATGGTGTTTATTTTAGCAACTGGGAAACAAAAAAATAAAGCTCTATTGGGGAAATGACTGTATATGATTTTAAATGGTAAGAAAAAGAATATAAAGGTAGTTCTGTCATTTCACTAAGTGTTAATTGAATTCTCTCATTACAAGAAAGGAGCCATCAGATCAAAGTAAACAAAACTTAGCTTTTTACTGTCTTAACACAAAACACACTATAACAAAGAGATGAGCAGAGAAATACCAGGTAAATGCAAATAAAATAAAGCAGGAGTGGTATTATAAATATCAGACAAGATGAAAAACAAGGATAACAGCACTAAGCAGGATAAAGAACACTATATAATAATAAAACTACTATTTATAAAGGAGATATACTAGTTATAAACTTTTATGTACCAAACATAGCAACTAAATATATACAGTAAAATCTATTTAAAATGCAATTTATATTTATAATGAAACTTTGATACCTCTTTCAATTTTGAATAGCTCTGGTAGGAGAAAGGAAAAAAAAGAGTATTTAAATTTAAAATACATTAAGTATATGTATATATATATATATATATATATGACCATAAACATAATATTTTACATCTCATAAGTAGGTAAAATATAATAAGCTCAATCATACATTTTAATATATAGGTAAAAAATATAAATTAAATATTAGAAAGAGAATCTTATACTTTACCAAAGAATTAATAAACTTACATAAAGTAGGTTTTATTTTGGAAATGGTGCTCATTATCAGGAAATCTGCCACCAAAATCTAATATGTGATTTAATAGAAAGCAAATAAAAGAGACTAATCATGTAGTTATACCAATTGTCTTAGTTTGCCAGAGCTTCTATGACAAATACCACATACTGATTGGCTTAAACAACAGAAATGTATTGGCTCCCAGTTTTGGAGGCTAGAAGTCCAACATCAAGGTATCAACAGGCCATGCTTTTTCTTGATGTCTGTAGCATTCTGGTGATGGCTGCCAGCAATCCTTGGTGTTCTTGGCTTGTGGATGCATCTCTGCCTCTGTCACATGATGACCTCTCTCTCCCTCTGGCTTCTCCTAACTGCATCCAAATTTCCTTTGCTTATAAGAACTTCAACCATATTGTATTAAGGCCAACCTAGATCCATTTTGGCTTTATCCAAATAGAATATTCAAAGGTCACATTTACAAATGAGTTCACACCCACAGGACTGGGGGTTAGGACTTGAACATGTCTTTGTATGGCACATGATTCAGTCTACCACAGTCTTTCCTTTGGTACCTAAAAAGACATGTTCTTCCAACATGCAAAATACCTTCACCCCATCCCCAAATCCACAAAGTCTTAAGCCATTTCAGTAACAACTCTAAGTTCAAAATCTTATCAAAATAAGTTATGGGTGTGATTTGTTCTGGGGTGGCAGCCACACGCTCCCCCAAAATCGGTGCACAGGCCCCACCACACCCTATCTGAGCATCAGGGTGGTGGCCACTAAGAGATTTACTATGAAGAGTTGGCTCACAAGACCATGGGGGCTGACAAGTCCAAACTCTGTAGAGCAGCCTGCAAGCTGGAAATTCTGATAAAAGAGAAGTTGAGGTCTTCAGTCTGAATTCCCCAGGAGCCACTGGCTGGCTGTAGCAATTCTGGCAAGAACCAGTGCTGAAATTGAGTCTGAATTTCTCTTCTAACCTCTGAAATCCTAAATTCTAGCTTTTAAGACCTCCACCTGATTAGATGATGAGACTCCCCACATTGCTGAAGACAATTTCCTTTGTTGATCATAGGTGAAATTAACTGATTTTAGATGTAAATCCCTTCTTGAAATCCCTCACATTAACAAGTAGGCCAATGGTTGACCAAACAGCTGCACATCATAACCTAGCCAAGTTGACACATAAAATTAACCATCAAGGGATGATGAAATGGCATTTTAAAAATTCACCAGAGATTTCTAATAAAACTCAAAGTCAGAAAAAAGAGAAAAACTCATTAAAATATTTTTAAAAATACCATTTGCCAAAAACAAATTATTTTTTTCTTAAATAGAGAAATACTAAAAAGGCATTAAAATTCAACAAGAAGGGGATACATTTCCAAATGAAAAAATAGATAAATGTTATTAACCACTAATTCACAAGATAGTAAATCCAAATGGTCAACAAATATGTGAAATGATGAACAAACTAATTAGGGAAATGCAAAATAAATTAACAATGAGATGGCACTAAAACCTGTTTAGTGATCAACATTAAAAAGAAAAAGACCCTTATCTTCCTACTTCTTGTGGTGGTATAGGGAATGAGTATTTTTTAATATATTGTTAATGAATATATGAATTATTACTTTTTGAAAAATAAGAAATCTAGCAAAGCTATTACAATTAAGAAAGAAAAAAATATCTCATATACCCTTTGATTCAGCAATCCGATCTGGGAATTTAGACCATAGAATTAAAAGCAGCAGTATGTAAGTATAAATATATAAGGATATTTAACTAAGCATTGTTTATAATAGCAAAAAGAGTAGGGATAATGAATATCCATTAGAATTGTTAAATTATAGTACCTAGAGATGATGAATCATTTTGCAGCTATTAAAATATGCATTATAGCTTGAATATCAAGATAGTTTGCAGAATTTCCAGGAGGTGTTTATTGGGTGAAAAGGAAAGAAGCAGAAAAGGGTATATAATAAATATCACTTTACAGCAAATAATGAGAAAGATCCATATGTATTTATGCATGTATATACTGAAAAATATGGTAGAATATCTACTACATTTTTAACATGATTACCAGGGGAGGAAGGTTGGAAGAAGTGATGTGAGGTGGTGTCAAGAATAAAGAAAAGGAAAAACAAACAGTGACTACACTAAGAAAAAGCAAGACCTCCAAGATATAATTCCATTTATGAATCTATGTAAACCAGTATTCAGCTAGTCTTACAATTTTCAGCAGAAGAGAAACATTAATATTTAACAATTATTAGGCTTAATTATAAATGCAACAAAAGCCCACTAGTGGACAGCCTCACTCTCTCAGGATATCAGGCTCCACTAATTTGGAATTACATGGAAAGTTTGGGTTTAAAGAGGGTGTGTTGCATCTAGGCTACACTTAACATCCTGCAGATCAGAGAAGACATGGGCAGGATGCTCTTCTTACCCGGCAGTAGTGATGGCTGAAGGGCTTTGGTTTTTCCTAGAGGTAGAAACCCCACACTGTTCAAAAAGAACAAGCAGGGCTGTCTTTCAATGGGGCTCTCCTTACCCTGCTTTGCCTTCTCCATTGACAACTGGAGTCAATGTGGGGAAGGTTATGGCCACCTATACACAGGAATATGAACAGTTCCTGCCTTGCAGAAGGTCTCCCCATGTTTAAACAAAAATTCTCCCACTAGCTTGAGCCACTTTCCATCCATCCTGGTAATTCTCAAGTCTGGTGTAAATGAAACTCACCTGGAGACCTTCCAAAAATTCTGATGCTTGCAGAGATTCTGATTCCATTGGCATGGAGATAGGGACTGGGTTTCAGTGACAGAGAGAGACAGGAAGAGAGGGAGAAAAGGGGTGTGTATGTGTGATTAGCTCTTCAGGTTATTCTATCATTCAGCTAGAATTGATCTAAAATTTCTGCCTTTACAAAGAGAGCACATTGGGCTTAGTTACCAGAAGGACCTAGATCCAAAGAGGGGTGGCATCATTTAATCCTAATCCATTAACATACTAAGATAAAATAATTAACTAATTATTATCTCAAAGGCATGAGAGAGGGATTAAGAGGGAATAGTGATGTTTGCCATCAAATAATATTTATGAGGTGGGACATAGACTATTGTAGAATAGATGAACCTCTTACTGTGGTCCTCAGCTCTGATCATATATTGGAGTCACCTAAGGAAGTTGTAAAAGTACTGATGTCTCCTTCCCCCAGGATTCAAATGTAAATTAGTCTGGGTGCAGCCTGGACCTGGGGTAAAAACCACTGACCTAAGAGGAAATAACCTAAGTAAATATTTGTGTAGAAGGTCAAAGGCCCATTGAGATGGTTGTTACTCATTCATTCATTTATTTAGTCATTCAGTTCAGGCATTTAGTTTAATCATTATGTTCATTACATTCAGTTCATTCAATAAATATTTATTAAGCATCTACTTTGTGTTTTCTACCGAAATAGGGGCTGAGAATCTCCACCCAAACCCCAGGGTCACCACCTGATAGGTAAAATGCAAATTTGTTTTCACTGATTTCCCCTTGTGCTTGGGTGGCATCTCTTATTTCTATTGGAAAGAGGGGGAAATTTTCTCTCCTCTCCCCTCCCCTTTATTCCCTTTTGCTTGGTTTTAGAAAAGTGGGAAGAATAGGAGTTGGGAAAGAAATAGCCCAGGAAACTTTTATGTGATACCTTCTCTATGTTAGGCAAGGTTTAGCCTTCCACAACTGGAATCTCACAAGCCCATGAAGGAGGTATTACTAACTCCATTTTATAAATGAGGATACGGAGACTCAAAAAGCCTAAGTAAATTGTTTAAGGTCAAAAGGCTGCTTAGTTGAAAAGCTAGGAAATAAACTGCAAAGTATTACTTAAAAAACTTTCAACTGCAGTTTATCTAAAGTCAGAGGAGAATAAAATTATTCCCCACTAGAAATTTCATGTATACATGTATTTGGAGAGGTGTTCTGGGGATGTACTTCCCTTTCTTCTTTAGAAGGAAAACTTCTTTAATCTGCTTAATAAAATGTTCCTTCTTTTATACAAAATTTCATTTGAATGTTTATTTCACTCTCTATGTTAATTAAAATATAAAAATTGTATCTAACTTACCATTAGGAAAAAATAATCTTATGGTGTCGGTTTCAATGCATTGAGTTTGTCAGTTTCAGAAAACTGCTAAACTAAAGGGAAACTGACTCCACATATAAGGTTCAGCATCCGAGAACTGTCTGTGCTCTGGCTTGTAATCACTACATTTCAGGAATTCATACTAACATAAATCTGGGGATACAAAACGGCAACAGATTTGGTTTCACTGTGCTTTGAATCTCTGCCAATTCTTGTTGAAAAGAGACCCTCAAATGCTGCTTGAACCCAAAAGGTCTGCATCACTTACTGAGGCTGAGCCTCATTTTCTTCTAATGGTATAATTCTCATCTCCTGAATCAAGAATCTCAAGTGACTCATAGTCTCTATTATTAACTCTCTTCATCCAATTGAAACTTCATTTTCTTTGTAGTAATCGTATGTGTATTTCAAACACTCAATCTGTAGCACTTTGCACTCTTGTAATTATTTATTCAACTCTTGTAATTATCTGTTTAATTCGTATATTTCCTACTGGTATACGTTCTAGGAAGATAGGAACTTTGTCTTTCTAACTAATGTATCCCCCACATCTATAATTTTGCCTGATATGTATGAAGCATTTAGTCCTGTAATCAGTACAGGACATTCCAAAATTGACTCTTAAAATATGCTTTTTTACATGTCAAGATTCACTGACCTTGAGAAAAGCCTGAAGAAATTTTTATTTTCACAGAATATGCTTTTTATTGTATTGTTTGAGCCAAGATTTCTTTTTAGTTGCAAAACATTCTGGATTTTTTTTTTTTTTTTTTTTTTTTGAGAGATGTGTTTGAAATGTTGCTATGAAAATGACTTCTTGATGGTATTGCCTAGGGATTTGATCATTCACCAGTTTGGGTTAGAAAAATATGCTCTGGTTGTTCCTTCTGTCAAGATCATTTCAGGGACATCATAGAGCCAACCAACTCCTGATGACATCAGGTTGCTATTCAAGTCCATTGTCTTGTATGTTTTTACTTGTTTCAGGCCTGTTTTCAATGATTGGTTTTAAACCCTTTTCAGTAATGCCAGTTGAAAATAGAATTTAAAAATTATCTCCCTTCTTTAAAGTAAATGAAAGAAATAATTAATTCCATTACTTACCCCCTGATTATTAGAATTCTCGTGTCATTGGGAAACTCATATCAGGAACTAGAATTGTGTTAAACTTGCACTGTGTGTATCTAGTACTGAGATATATAGAACCAATTAATTTGTTTTGTGCTATTATTTCATATTTATTTTTTATGTGTCACATATCTTCTTATAGAATTTTATTTCACTCAGATATATAATCTTTTCAGTAGCATACAAGATTTTCTTTCTAACTATCTCTTAGTATTCTCACAATAACAGAGGAGATATTTTTGTCCTTTTTAAAAAATAAAAAAACCCACAGAAAGTAGCTGAGAGTACTTTGGTTCAGTCTTGTCCCAAGTCACAGAAGCTTGCTCAAGGTCACAAAGAGACTGAGAATCAGCCTCAGAGCTCATCTCTGTTCAGTGCTGTCCACTCTGGTTTCAGAATAGAGACTCCTGTTCATTCTATCCTACTTTAATTTCAGAGTTCTGGCAGAATGGAAGGAGTATAAAGAAATGGTTTGCTGCTTCCTCTGGTATATACTTTATCTTGTGAGGATTTATGGTGGGTATACTTGAGAACAGTGCCTGCATGGCAATTCTTGTGGCACCTCTCTGCTGTAGATCATTCCATTTCTTATTTGCCACGCTGTAAATCAGCTTTGCAAATAGCCACTCATGCAGGGGAGTACACTTTAGGCTGGATGGTAGTAGTTTCTAATCTTATATGTGGTTTAGTATGCTAAATATGCCACAAGTTTAAATCATTATCATCACCAAACTACAATTAATATGCAGTGGCAAATGGTGATCAAGTAACAGTTCCTAAACTCATTTTTCTTCTTTATTTTCAAAGAAATTTTAGATTGCATAAAAGCTACATAGAAAATATAGGGGATTCCCATATATCCCACCCCCTCCCTTCTCACACTTTCCCATATTAATAACACCTTTCATAAGTGTGGTACAGTTGTTACAATTGATGAACAAATATTGAAGCATTGTTACTAACCATGGTCTATAGTTTACATTATGGTTTACACTTGGCACTGCTGAATTTTATAGGTTTTGATAAATATTCATAATGGCCTGTATCCGTCATTGCAATATCATGGAGAACAATTCCAATGTTCCCCAAATATCCCACGTTATACCCATTCTTCCCTCTCCCTCCCCTCAGAACCTCTGGTGACCACTGTCTCTTTACATCAGTTACAAGTTCTTCCATTATTTGAATAATAATAAGTCTACTTTAGTCCATAGTTCCATTCCCCCTTTATATTTATTCATTCCTCAATCTTGAGGACCTTGGGATGGTGATGCCCACTCTGCTTACAACTGAGAGGGGGCTTAAATCCCATGGGGCAGATGAATGTAACTGTCTTGCTTGCAGTTGTAGATACTCTCTGTTTTGGGGGATGGGCATTGTCCATCATCATCATTTTGTTACTTGTCCTGGGCGAGTCTGATGAACTGGAGAGTAGGTGTTGGCTGAAACTCTGCTGAGATTCAGGGCTCAACTGGCATATGAACATACAGAAGATTTAAGTCTCTTGGACATATATTTAATGGGTATAGCGCTAATAATAGGTTCAAATAAAAGTGGTAAAAGAACCATGTGTAGGAAAACTATAAAGCAAAGTGTTTTTGCAAAGGTTTGATGCTATTACAGCCCCACTTTGTTATGCAGGATGTATGTAGGTAATTAGTAACTTTAGGGAATCTAATTCACTGCTTAAAGGGGACTGAGGAAGATAACCTTCTCAAGGAAAGTTAAAAAAAAAAAGGTATGAATGATGCTGTATGGTAAGTTCTTGCTGAAAAATAACCTTGGCAGACACAAAGTACAAACTGGTAGCTCTTTTCATGAAAAGTTTTGAGCAGATCCAACTGAGTATAAAGTGGAGCTGCATGTGGCAGAGTCAGGCTCTGTGGAAAGCGTTGAATGTGTGTGTGTTTTATGGTTTTCAAAACTAGAACTACTTGGTGTGCGCCTGGGTTTGACAGCTTCTGGTGGGTGGGACTCAGTGTGTGTCAGGGAGGGGGCATTGCACTAGCCAGAGGCACCCCAGTTCCAGTTAAAGAGCTGACCTAGACTCTTGCCTGGGGCTGAGAAGCTGCAGTTGGACTAGATCAAAGTCCTGGAAGGGCCTAAGCAGGTGGTTTGATCTTGAACTTGTGTGGTGTCAGGTAGGCTAGCTGGGTGGGGCAGAGGCAGGCAGGGCAAGTCTTCCACTAACTCGTGCCTTTGAGAGGGCGACTCCTGGTGGTAGGAGGCTTTGAGCCCAGGAGGCTTTGAGATTCTCTGTTGCTCTTTGCCTTTTTTGCTCTCATGGGAGAGAATTCTAAGTTCTAAAAGACCCCAGGAGTAGAGAAAAGCCCTGTTGCCTGGAAATAATATTATATCCTCAGACTTGCCTAGGAAAAGTCTCTGTGTCCAAAATTAGAACTTGTTATATTGATTTTTGTCCTTAGTGGTTCAATCATTCCTTAGTGCCATGGAAAGCTAAAGATGCACCTGTTCTTAAGCAGCCAAATCCTAACCTGAGAGGATCCGTAAAATCTGGAGCCCGCCTTACCTTGCCCTTGACTCTGTCAGCTCCCTTACTTAAAAAATGATGTGGGGCAGAGTGATAAGATGGCTTCCCAAGGGTATATCCATTCCCTCTTCAACCTGACGGTGGGTTGACAGCTTATGTAACACTAACTCTGAATATGTGGAAATGACAGTTGTCAAATTAATATTTATACAGGATGTTTTTCTGTATGTGAAACCAGTAGGGCTCAAGTTTTAAGCCGTGGACACTGGTTTCATGGTCTCTGTTGTTGACCGAATCTTACCGTGGCATCGGAATGTGGTAGTGTGAGGGCTGGCCATTTTTATGGGCACTAATTAATTGTCTCCCAATAAGATAACTTTATTATTGCCCCTCAAGATAACCATGAGACTTTTAAGCCTATTCTTTTTCTCTTCTTCCTAGATCCAGTCACTAACTTTCACTGAGAGGAGTCTTAAACAAATTTTCGTTTTCTTATAAACTTCCGAAGTTCAACTGCCTTGAAGCTTCAGTATTTGTAACAGGACCCAAAGCTCCGTTTAAGGTTACTTTCTAACTATAAGTTTCTTTTCTCTATGTTAATAAAATGGAAAATAAGCTTAGGTTATCATTATTCCAAGAAATTGCCCAAGCTAAAAATATAAATAGAATCAAATGGCATAAAAATGAAAATATCTTAAAACATTTAGATGTGTTTGAGGGATGTCCCTGCCACTTGAAAACATTGTGAGGGAAGCGGGTGTGGCTCAATCGATAGAGCTCCCATTTACCATATGGGAGGCCCCGGGTTCGTTTGCTGGGGCCTCCTTCCTTGTGAGGGCAGGCCGGCCCACGCGACACTGTGGACTGATGCGGCAAGACCTCACAGCAAGGGGGAGATAAGCAGACACAGAAAAAACACACAGCAAATGGACACAGCGAGCACAAGCAGCAGGGGGGGGCGGGGATAAATAAATAAATAAATAAATCTTAAAAAAAGAAAACATTGTGGAAGCAAATTTTTCTCCTTCCAGGTATGAATAGCAGAGCCAATATGCATGTAGACAGGAAGGCGTTTGAGAAGCAGTGCTTTGGTCAGTGGCCTGCCCCTGGGTAGTCTCCCTGCAGGAAGTAAATGAGGCTAAGAGGACTTAAGAAAGGAGTGGTAACACCAGGGAGAAAATCCTTCCCTCGTTTCCCCATCAGGCAGCTTCCTCATCCTCTATACTTTTCCTTTATAGCACTTAGTAAGTTTACACTTATATATATATTTGTGAGTCTTTGAATAATGTCTATTTCCCCAAATCAACTGTGAAACCCATAAGGGTGGGGATGCTGCTTCTCTTGAATCTCCCCTGCACTGGGCATGATACACGGAACTTGCACAATATACTCAATATATTTTTGTGAAAGAATAAATGAATGAGTGGAAGGATGAATGATTCTAGTAGTTAACTAGAGATTCAGACAGTAGAGGAAGTAAGTCCAGGGATGCCACAGAAACTCAGCCGAGATGACTTTGAATAAGAGATGAAGGTTCTGTGCTCTGTGACCTGTGCCCTGATTTCTAGCCTGTTGGGTACTGGTGGCTCTGAGTGCCCGGGAAGCTTTGAGAGACCTGCTGGTGACTCTTTTCTCTGATGGTGTTGGTGGCAGCAATGCTGTAATCTTACCCTGGATTCTGACGATCCACTGCTCATTGTAATTGTGTAATGGGCCAGGTGGGCAGTAAACAAAGGCTGTTTCCATTTCTTAAATTTCTGGTGCAATTCTTTAACTTAAAAGATGAGAAGCAATTTTGCAGACAGTTAAATGTTTTAAACATATTTTCAAGGTGATTGTGAATACATCATTATTGTAATTCTTCAAATTTTGAGGTAACTCTTCATTGTATGTTCAATAGGAACAAATTCAAGCTGACCTGTATAACTTGTTACTTGTGTAATAATTAATACATGTAATGAAGACATTAAAGGGCCATCTTAGCCAATGAAAATAAGTTTATCATCTTTAAATTGGGCTATTTTTTCCAAAACAATTTGCAATATAGTTTATTTGGACTAGTTTACAATCACCAAGTTTCTTTACATAGTATCTACTAGGAGAAATTTGTCTTCTTTTGTTACTAGGCTTATAAATTTTATTTTATAGCCAATTAAAGAGAAAATCACCAAATGAACTAAGCCTAGTTTATTTAACAACTGAACTAGCTTTTACTTGTACAGAAAAAAAAATTGGAATTTTATTTTTTTATTTAATCTTTCATGACTTTCACTGTCGTACTTTACACTTCAGTTTTGCCCCAGGAATATAATCTGTAAAATGGAGTTAGTCATGTAACAGTTACCCTATGAATATTACAGAAGAGTTACATTATAAGCTGGAAGCTCTTCTAAAGAATGTTAAGTATGACATAATCAAAAAACACCTGTATTAAGGAATTTGTTTGCTATCTTTTATTTGCTAATACATTAAAAAATAAATGTCTCAATGGTTTTAGATAACATTTTTTCAAATAACAGTCTAGGTGTTGAAGACATAGAGATGAAAAATATCATCTTTGTTCTAAGAAGCTCACTGTCTACTAGGGAATATAGATAAGGAAACCAAGCATATCATTCATTGTGATAAGTGCTATAAAAGAGGAATTCACCTGATATTTAAAGACAAGAGCAGAGACTAGAGGCGTGGTTGTGTTTTTTTTTTTAACCCTAGAAATCATTTATTTTGTTGTCAAAGAGGATTTTCTAAACGCGGTTATACTTGATGGGTTTATTGAAGGAGAAGAAGATATTAATTAGGAGGAAATGTGTGTGTGTGTATTATGTGTATTTCAAGTAGAGAAATCTACAACTTGGTTGAGGCACTTATTAAATATTAAAAGACATGGAAGCTTCCAATAGCATTTGCTTACTTGTAAGAATTCAGTGTAGTTCTATATAGTAAGTGCGTTTAGTAATCATTGATAAGTTAGAGGAGGTAAAGAGGAGCTAGATCACGAATAATCTTGTCCACATTACTAAGCAAATGACTCCTTATTCTAAGGATAATCAGAACCACTGAAGAATTTTGCACAGTATAGTTTTATAGTTTTTTCCTTCTTTCTTTGTTGCAGCATATGCTTTCTTTCAATATACATTAAAAATATGGCCTCCTTTAAAATACTTTTCAAATTCAAAGTAAATTAAACATTATTGTTAAAAATGAAGAAATTATAATTTTTAATAAGATTTTCAAAATGATTCTATCATGAATGTGATTTGTTTAATTAAAGAAGTTCCCCTTATTTCACCCCATTCCTCTCCAAACACTTAGATATGATTATTATGATTTTGTCCGGTCACCCAGTTGAGAATAGCAGCTTCAGGATCAGTGTGGAATGTGAAGTGGAAAAATATTAGAATGAACTTCAGAGATATGTTGGGGGCTATTGAGTATTGCAGGTAAGAAGTGATAAAGCTCTGAATTGATGTACCAGTGGTAGGAACTGAGAGAATGCGATACTAAGAGATATATGCTTAAACGAGTTTAAGAGATATTATGGAAACTCAACAATTAAAAGACAAACAACCCAATTACAAATGGGCAAACGACTTAAAAAAACATCTTTCCAAACAAAATATACAATGGCTGAAAAACACATGAAAAGATCCTCAACATCATTAGTTATCAAGAAAATGCAAATCAGAACAACGAGATAACATTCCACACTCACTAGAATGAAAAAAAAAAAACACTAGAAAATTACAAGTGTTGGAGAGGTTGGGGAGAAACTCCTTCGTTTCTGAGAGTGTAAAATAATGCAGCCTCTGTGGAAGACAGCTTGGGGGTTCCTCAGAAAGTTAAGTATAGAATTGCCATATGACCCACCAACTCCACTTCTAGGTATATACTCAAAATGGTTGAAAGTAGGAACCAAAACAGATATTTGCAAACTGATGTTCATAGTGGCATTACTCACAAACACCAAAAAGGGGGAACAATCCAAGTGTCCATCAACCGGTGAATGGATAAACAAAATGTGGTATATACATACAAGGGATATTATTCAGTCATAAAAAGTAACGAAGTTCTGATACATGCAAAAACATGGATGAACTTTGAAGACATTATGTTGAGTGAATAAGCAAGACACAAAAAGACAGATATTGTATGATCTCACTGATATGAAATAATTAGAATAAGCAAATTTATACAGTCAGAAACTAGAATATAGATTACCAAGAGCCAAAGTGGGGTAGGAGAGGGGAAGTTAATGCTTAAATTGTACAGAGCTTCTATTTGGGGTGATGGAAAACTTTTAGTAATGGTTGGTAGTGATGGTAGCAAAACATTGTGAACATAATCAACAGCACTGAATTATGTATATGAATGTGGTTAAAAGGGGGGAAATATTAGATTGTATATATATTTCTAAAATAAAAAAAATTAAAAAAACAACAAACAAAAGGAACATGCAAATGACAAAACATATGAATTTGCCTTCTAAGTGTTTCTAAACTTGGCTGAAACACTTATTAAAATATTAAAAAATTAGATAGATTGGTAAGGCAAGATAGGTAGATAGATATAGATTGGTAGCTAGAAGGATGCATAGATAGAATGATACAACAAATGTGGCAAAATATTAAATGTTGGCAGAGAAGGGTATTTGGGTAGAGCAGTATGTTGGAGTTCCCTGTTTGGGCTTCGTATTATTTTTGCAACTGTCCTGTAAATTTGAAATTGTTTCAAAATAAAAAGTTAAAAAAGTATTGTCCCAGTGGGTGGAGACCCACACAATAACTGAAAGAATATTGAATTCCCATCCTGGAAAGTCCTGCTACATTCTCTAGTAGAGCAGCAAGAATCCCTGAGAACATGGGCAGTACCTAGAGAAGCAAGACAGACCATTATGCCAGACCCCTGCTATTCAGGGTTGTACTGATGAACCTTGTTCTTCTGAAATTGAGACTTAGCCTAGCATTATATATTGTCTAAGAGTTACCTTCTGAAATGCTCCTTGATGCTCAAATGTGACCTCTTTCTAAGCCAAACTTAGCATATAAACACACCACCTTCTCCCTGGTGTGGACATGACTCCCAAGGATGAACCTCCTTGGCACCGAGGGATTATTACCAAGTGCCAACAAATGATGCATTTGGAAAAAGACCTTGACCAAAAGGGGAAAATATTAAATACAAATGAGTTTTTATGGCTACAGAATTTTAAAGTGAGCTGGGAGATCATTCCAGATGTTATAATTATGCACATATCAGTAGGATCTCATTGACTGCCACAGTAAACAGTGCCCCAAGCAGGGGGGCTCTTGAGGGCTCTAGAGAAATCTAGATACTATAGTGAAGAAAAGCTTTGGACTTTCATAAGCTAACCATTAAATTATATGCATCAAGAAAAATTTATGCCCAGAGCAATATTTTTCTCCAGCTAATTTTCAGCTTTTCTAGGTTAACCCTTAAATGTGGAAAACCCTGTATATGAAGTTTGGATCTGGTGACAGTGAAGACAGGAAAGTGGATGGGAATACAAAAACTTACCTGCATTATTGAACAGCATCATTGTGAACTTCTATTTCAATGTAAAGTGATCACAAAAGCTCAAAATAGCCTTGAGCAGTACAGGAGAGCAGGGAAAGTCCAGATCTGGATTCCAAAGACCAAATCCAATGATAGTGAACAGATGAAAAAATGGCAACAGGAGTGACATTTTGGAAAACGTTGGGTCTAAGAAAGCCTGGGATGGGATCAGGGGTGATTCTGAAACAGGATTGTATGAATTGTGTTTCCTAGATAGTAGATCCTCCAATGGTGGATGTTTAGGAGTTTCCAGGTCAATGAAAACATTTCTCAATACATATAACACCTTTTAAATTAACAAAGGAAAGTTCCAGAATTTTAGCCCTTCCTAAGTTGGGGTTTCTGTGGTGAACAAGTAGGTATGTTTCTTACTTCCTTCATCTGTTGTTCACACAAAAGGCAGAGACAAGACTGAATGAAGAGTTCTGTTCTCTCAATACATCCATAAAGCTTGTTGGGACTCTTGACCTTCAGAACATCCACATTACCATGATGTCCTCTAATCTAAACAGGAATTCCTGTTGCTCCAGAATCAGAGAAGCACCTCTGGTTTTTAAGTAAAGGTTAGATTCACAGAAATCTTCTGTGAAGTTGTATCTGGAAGCAATACTTTCCCTTCTACATGATTTAAAAATTTTTCAGTTTGGAAACTGTGGTGGACTGACTCATAATCCCTACAAAGACATGTTCAATCCCTTCTGATCCCTCTACTCACTCAACCTCTTGTGGGTGTGGACTCATTTGTAAATAGGACCTTTGAAGGTGATGTTCTTAGTTAAGATGTGGCCAAGCTGAATGAGGGTGGGCCTTTAACCATTATGGCTAAAGTCCTTATAAGCAAAGGAAATTGCACCTGGAAGTAGAATAAGCCAGCGAATAAGGCAGATTGCCATGTGACAGAGGTGCAAACCAAGGAACCCCAAGGATTATGGCCAGCCAGTACCAGAACACTACAGACTCTGGAAGAAAGCAAGGCCCAGACAATACATCGATGTTAGACTTCGAGCCTGCCAAACCATGAGACAATAAATTCCTGTTGTTTAAGCCAACCAGTGCATGGTATTTTTCATAGCAGCCCAGGCAAACAAAGAAACCAGTCAGAATTTTTGCGTAAATATTTCAACAATCTAGCACTGTGGATCTAATTTAAGTAATTTAAAAAAGTCATTGCATATGTCCCTATGAGCACATGGATGGCATTTGCAAGAACACTCACAGATTTGTGGATTTGCTTGAGGACAGGACTCTAGGATATATGAGATTAAACTCAGAGTTGAAAAATATTCTAGTCCTGACACTTATGTCTATGGAATAATTTCCATCTTGCTAGATATGAGTGGGTAATTTTAAAAAGAACTATAGAAAGGTGCTCAAGAAAAGAGACATATTTCTCTAGAAATGTTATCAGTCAAATGGTAACTAAAGGTTATTGAGTTAGTTGGGATTGTCCAGAGAAACAGAACTAATTCTTTATATATATAAATAGTAAGACATTAATTATAGAAATTGGCTCATGCAACTACGGGGATTGGCAAGCCCAAATTCTGTAGGGCATGCCACAAGCTGGGGACTCAGTGATGATGTTGGATTTCCCAGGAGCAGCAGCAAGTTGGTAACTCCCATGAAGGTGATGATAATTCCCCAGGAGAAGCTGGCTGGCTGAAGTAGAGGTAGAAATGCTTCTTTCTCACTGCTGAAATCATCAGTTCTCCCTTCAAGGCCTTCAACTGATTGGATGAGGCTCCTCCATCTCTTTCCTTGACTGAAGATGTAAGCAGGCATAGATGCAATCAACTGACTAATGATTTAAAGCCATGCAATACCCTCACAGTAACAGGTTAGTGCTTCCTTGGCCAAACAACTGGACACCATCACCTAGCCTATTTGACACATGAACTTAACCATCAGAATTGTCAGTTATGAACAGGTGATCGTTCAAATTTCTATGATTTTGTGAAATGTCATAGGACCAGCTAATTACGTCATAATTATCATAAAATTTGCTTGCCTGCTTTTCAGTGTTACCAAGTTTGCATGATTATCACCATGCAGTTCTTGCTGCTGCTTTTGCCCTGAAGTTAGTCTGATGGTGCTTGCTCTGCCAAGTGGTTCTGAAGCCTTGTTCTGGAATCCTCTGCTTCTCTGATGATCCTCATAGATTAAATGCAGTCCAGAATATTCAAACTTGAGTTTTTAGCTTGATAACTAATTGACTCCAACTTCCAATATCTATAGGTAAAATTTCAAAGTCAAGTTAAAAGTAATTAATTACTTTAAATTTGAAAGACGTATGAATTTATTTTCATGGGATCTCAAGATCAATGAGCAGTAGTTAGACCCTCAAAACATTGAATTTAAATGCTCTCAAAGATATGGAGAAATGTGGTGTATTCTGAGAGGGTCTATATCACAGATATTCAGGAAATAAAAAATAAGATTTTGCATGATCTCTCTGTAAGCCTACAACTTCTCTAATAAAAATAAACTTAAAAGGAGTAAAAACAAGGCTTTAAAAATCATTAGTAAGAAGGTAAATCACACATTTAAAAACTATTAAATGGGCGTGATGAAAATGATGATGTCCTTAATGTATTACTTTATTTTAAAATTCTTTTTGATTAAGTAAAATAAATTTAATTTTGGAATAATTCTGCATTTATAATTCTTAAATTAAAATTTAAAGTTAATTGTGCCCTTTAAAGTACATTTTACTTTTCAGAAATAGTCCAAATTTTTTTCTCTAAATGAACTATGAAATAATCCTGTAACCTCAGATTCAGATTGATTTAATTCAGTAAGCCCTTTAAAGTTAATTTGAAATTCCTGGTCTGGTAATATTATGAAAATGCAAATTCTCCTTATTTGTTTATTTTCTGAGTATTCAGTTCTTGGTAATTCATGCAATATTTAGTCACGGTTAATTCCTTTTTGGAAGAATGTGGGAGAAATTTAAATTTGCTTTAGGAAAGAAAAAGAGAAATCCTTATTCAGGGCTTATTATGTGTCAACCTTCCTCTGAGGTGGTTAATTTTTTTTGCATTTGCATTTGGTTGAAAAAATAAACTGTCAAGATGTTAAGTAACTAAGCTAGAAATAACCTAATTAACTTTTCAAGCTAATTGATTGAACAAATTATGGTACTTTCTTATGTTGGAATGCAAAAAAGCAATGAAATATTAGTAAGTATATTATTATTATTTAATGTGTATATGCACATGTTTATATACATAAACATATCCTTTTTATAAAACAAGTAAAGACACATACACACGCAAAGGCTCACACAATCAGCCAGGAAAAGAGAGAAACCTACCTAATAAGATTTGCTTTAGTACTTTTTTCAGGGTAGTTTATTACAGGTGATATTCATTGTTTTTTTTAATTCTTTATTCTAAATTTCTGAAAGTGAATATATTTCTGTTTTATATTTACAGAATAAAAACCAACAAATCTGTTATCATTAGCCTCAATGTCACACAATATTAGAGCTTGATTGGAAATATAAAGTTATATTCTTTCCACCATGATCAAAGACACACGCCCTAATCTTCCCAGTCTGTGTATGTGTGTGTGTGTGCATGTGTGTGTGTGTGTGTGTGTGTGTGAGAGAGAGAGAGAGAGAGAGAGAGAGAGAGGATACCAGTGAGTTTGCATTTGGCTGTCCTTCATGTTTAGACTACCTTCATACTAATTATTTTTTTGTGGAGATGTAAAAGTCCTTCCCAAACTGCACATAAAATTATTATTTTTTGAGTTCTATTTGCTGCTCCTGCAAAGTCACAAACATTTATAATTATCCTCAGCTCAGTTAAACATTTAGAGTTCTAGGCAAACCTGGGTATAAATTTCCTTGGAATAGCTGGGCCAACCAAAATTATTGTGAAGTTAATATTTAGCACAATGGAGTTTGGCTCTTGATGTGTAAATGGCAAATTTAACCAAGGTCTGGGTTAGAAAATGCCAAACCAAATCAACAATGCAGAGAGAAGAACCTGGAACATAGGAAGAAATGCCCTTAGCAGACTAAGGAGTGTCATCAGGCCTGGAGATTTCAGGCCCAACAAAGAACTAGTGAGGCTGTATCATAAAGCCAAAATCAGCAATAAAAGAAAGCAAAGCTGGGTGACTCAGTCTAGGGCAGGGATGATAATGCCCATGAATCATAATCATAGCACCAAAGTTCAAGGACAGGGTGGCCAGAAGGTGATGAGTGGGCGCCTCCAGAAAGTTGTTACATCTGGTTGTTATTTCAATCTCTTCCTCGTTCCCTCTCTCCTCCATTCCTCCCTCAATGCCTTCTTTTGCAAAAGTATTCCCTACTATATGCCTTATGCTAAGTGCTTACTATCATGGTAAATAAGATGTGTTCCCCATTTAGACAGAGTTCTCAGACTATGTGTGGTGGGGTCGTTGGTTAATATTTGTCTTATATCTTATACCCTAATATATCTTGAGTACTCATCATTTGTAGCTTTTTAGTTGCACAATCTAAAAGATGACTCTAATGCTGAACACATTGCTCGTGCCGTAGAAAGTTATGTGCTTATGAGCAGAAATGCTACCCCTGACCTTCAAACTGAAAGGAAGTTTCTAATCAATGTAATGTGTATAGCTAATGATACTATACAGTAGAATTCACTTGGAATAGTGGTGCTTTGAGACTTAGATAATGGCCACGTGTAGAGTTAGTGATAAAATGAGAAAAATTCATGATGAACCTTTAAGTAGGAGAACATGATTTTTCTTGCACTGTAACTGAATCCTTACTGTTAGAAGACACATTAGGGTGAAATTTTATAGAATTACACAAAACATATTGAGCTACCACTGTAATAATATGAAGGATGATATCAAACCCAGACTTGGATATAATACAAGCTTAGGCTTACAATATATTTTATTTCAACCTGAACTTCATGACAGCTGAATAAGGGCTATGATTTTGCCTTTTAATGAGCTAATTTCTTCCCAATTTTAAGAATGACGGAAGGTCAGCTCTTTGAGATTGCATGGCACACACTTGTAAAAAACCCTTATAAGTCATCCCCATGTTCAAGTGCAATGCAACTATAACACAATCCCATATATTAAATCAAAAGTGCCTTTCAAAATAGGGAAGAGAGATGTAAATGTTCACAGTGACAATATGCTGAGTGATTTATGAAATAGAAAATTAACCTTGGTTGTTTCTCAATGGACAAGGCTTGGACAGATTAGAAAGTAAATTATTCCTAAGAGGATATCAAACCTCTCAGAACAGTTCTCATTGAGATGTGGATATGTGTGCCATCCACACAATTCTGAGTGTCAGGTCCTCTGCCTTATTCCCAAATCTCAGAAGATAAGATGTAAACCATGTATGGCATGACCTGAATGAACGATTTTTAGAAAAGGTTCGCTTGAGCATGGGAACATTTCTGGATGTTCAGGTAATTGTCGGGGAGATTATAACGTAACAAATGCCACATCTGCAGCTGATACGAAACTTGGGGGAGGGCAGAAATTGGTGTTGGTGGGTGGTCAGAACTTGGGACCCACCCCCAAACTTCAAAGGAGACTCTGAGAAGTGTTCTAGCAAGATGATGGTTAAAGAGAAATGACTCTGGGATTATAAATTGGTATAATCTTTCCGAGTGGCCAACTATTCTCAAAAGTTAGCTAGTGTTAACTTAGTCCTTTCTAAATGCCAGGAACTGTATTAAGGTATTTACATAGAATTTTGTTTACTATGTGTCAGGAGTCTTAAAAGTTAATTTCTTGACCTCATATTTCTACATCTAGGAACTCATACTATAGTAATAATTAAAGATCCATACAAAGAATTATGCATAAGTTGTTTTTTGCAGCATTATTTATATAGCGTAGAAGCTAAAACGAATGTTCAACAATAAGGAATGCTTAGGTAAATTTACACAAGCATCCATAATGGAAAAATAATCTCCATAAAATGTTAAGTGAAAAAACTAAGATGTAAAGTGGTACATATAAAATAATTTCAATGTTGTAATAAACAATAAATATATGCACTAAAAAGACAGAGGAAATACAACAGAATGTTAATTGTAGTTACATCTGGGTGATGGGAATTATGAGTAATTGTATTATTTTAAAATGTCTTTCCGCACTTTCTCAATTTTCTATAATAATTATGCTTTAAGTTTATAATTAGAAAAAGTAAGTTTTCTGGCTCAATATAATTCCTAGCATCTCTACAAAAGAGTCCCTTCACCTGGCTCCCTGCCCACCCACCTTGTCATTGGGACCTCCTGCTCATCCAAAAATTCCTTAGGGTTAGTTTTTAGATGTCCAAGCTAGAGTGATTTTCTTCCAGGCTCTGAAGCATTTGTTTCCTTCCTCTTGGGAAACCACATCCCATGGCAGGCACCAATTGACTGTGGCTTCTGTCTTTGGTGATGGATCCTCTGGTGGAAATGGTTAATGATTTCATTACAGCTTTGGTTGCTTACTGCCACTCTGGCTAGATTCAAGCTTTATAAAGCTACTCTGGTATGACCTCCAAGGATATATTGGGTGTCTCAAAAGATACTTGAAAATTTGGGATGTTGAGGCGGGATATCCAGAAATCCTCAGCTCTGAGAGGCTTGGCTGCACCTCTAAACACATAAGCTGTGGACATGGGGGACTTTACTGGGAAGCAGGCTGCAAGAATTGTTTGCATGAAAATCCCTAGGACTCCTGGGTTAATTAAGATTAAGGGATTTTGTGGTTAAAAATCAGTGGCTCTCACAGTGCTTGGAGCATTATAGGGAACTCGAGAAATATTTGATGAAGGAAGCAATGTAGGGGAGATAAAGGTAGCCTTTAATAGAATGAATATTTGTATTAATAAAAAGAATAAATCCTTCAGGTATTAAATAGGAAATGGGGAAGACATATGAGGGAGACAGGGAACTCATACTGGTAGATAGGGAAAGTTGAGAGACTGTGCCCCATCTTGGGACCAATATTCAGGATTGATAAGGAAAATTAAGCGGGCAACTTAGGGTAATATCATAAAAATGGGCATGGGGTTAGTAACCATGAGATACTTGTTATCAACTCTTCAACAGAGGAAATTGTAAATTATTTCTTCTAAGGACCCAAAGGGGTATAATTTTTCATGGTCCATAACTTCTAAGGCTGACTGTAGTGGATTGGATAATGGCCACCCAAAGATGTCAATATCTAATCCATGGAATTTGTAAAAAGGCTCTTTGAGATATGATGAAATTAAGGATCTTGAGAAGAGATTATCCTGGATGCACCCTAAATGCCATCACAAATGTCCTTATAAAACAGAGGGTGGAGGAGATTCAGACAGACAGAGAAGACACACAGAGGGGGAGGACGCAGTGTGACCACAGAGGCAGAGGCTGGAGTGATGCGGCCACAAAGCAAGAACACCTGGAGGGACCAGCAGGGAGGAAGAAGTGGGAAGGAGCCTCCCCTCGAGCCTGCTGACACCTTAATTTTGGACTTCTGCCCTCCAGATCTGTGAGAGAATAAATTGCTGTTGTTTTGATCCATCAAGTTGGTAGGGATTTGTTACAGTAACCCTAGAAAAGGAATACGAAATGTACTCCCATAACTCCTACATTGGAGTACATCCCCATTCTGCTTGGTTGGGGAGAAAAGTGATTCTAAATGGTGTGCTTGCTGGATGGTAAAAGGTAAAATCTGTTTTGAAGAGCAGGTGGGTAGGATGGTAGGTATCTAAGAGACCAGTGGTAACAGTAACACCTACAAGAATTATTGGGGGTGAAAAGTGGGGAGAATGGGAGGAGAGAGTTCTCCTTCCTCACTGTCCCCAATCTCTCTTTTAGTTGAAACCTCAGACCTAGCCACCCGGATGGGCAGATGTTATCCCAACTACAATACTGGGTTCAGACTGTAGCCAGGTACTCTGTGGTGTGGTTTATCCAAAGCTCAAATTAGTCTCCAAAATTGTGTGCACTGGGTAAAGAGGATTTGTGCTATTGTTTATCAGCATGGAAACCAATAGAAGGAGAGTTGCCTGACTGATTTCTCTGGACCCAAAGAATAGTTATTTTTAAAGGAAAGGCTTAAAAACAAACAAAGAAACAAGCAACAAAAAACTGCAGTTTTAAAATTTGACCTAGACCACTTTCAAAAGCATATTTTCCTCAAAACTACCTTGTTGATGCCAGACCAAGTAAATTTACATTTAATAGACAAGTAGGAAACTTATTCATGTCACACAAAGGCAACATTATAATCTGGCCGTCGGGCCTGGGTCCCATTGTAGCGGGGCCAGATGAAGATAACTCAGGGAATCCAGCTGCACTGGCGGTCTCAGGGAGCCCTCCCGCAGCTAGTTGAAATCCCAAACGCTTATCACAAAAGCAGGAGAAATTTGATAACGACCTGGCAGTGGTGATCAGACTTACTCCTGCTAGAGCAAGAAAGTGATATTCAGAGATTGACATCCTCTTAAAATGATCAAAAGGTTTTCTTTTCAGACATTGAAGGCACTCTGTGTGTGAGGGGCCCAGTCAAGTCACTTGTTAGAGTATGTAAAATAAAGTTGGGAAAGAAAGAGAAAGGCTGAAAAGAATAGGGTATTTATTTACTAAAAAAACCCAGTGAAACCAGTTCCCTCTGTGTGTAAAAGCTGCAAGGGCGGCTACTCTGCTGGGTATTTAAAATGTGTGGACAGGGGGTTGTTCCTGGAGGGACCCCTATGGATATTTGTCATGATATGCATCAAAAGTAACAATGCTGTTATGTCAGTCATCATAAAATAATGGACTGAAAAAAATCTATGTTGATGTTTCTGTTTGCAAAAGTAATGCTTGTTCATTATCTAAAAAATAAAATCAAACAACAGCTGTTATAAAGGCATATAACACGGAGGGTGACATTCCTACAGATGTCTCCTCCTTGAGTCAGCCGCAGTTAACAGCTTGGTGTACAAAATTGTAGAAGTTAGAACTGATAAATCTGTAGACGTCACCTAATCCAATCCCCTTATTTCAGAGTGGAGGAAAATGAGGCACAAACAAGGATGCTGAGTTGTTGAAATTGGCACAGGTAATTAGAAAAGGATTTGAGTTTATTCTTATATTGCCTGAAGATACTGGTGCTTTTATTCACCTGATTTCTCTCTTGAGATACCAGGAAATACATCTTAGGCATTCTGAAGCCCCTAACTAAATTGTCTAAAACAAAGCAAAAAAGGAAATGACAAAAAAATTGGTGAGCAAATGAAAAGATAGTTTATCATAGAATTATCAGTCTTAATAAATTACACAGGGCTCTGTTTTTTATATTCAAACTTGAGGAATAAACAAGATAACAAGAGTATTTTTAATATATTTTTAATTATTTTTATTTAAAAATATTTTTTAAAATTTTACATTAGAGTACTTACCAACCTCCAGAACCCTCTTTGTTGGAGGATTCAGGGTCATACTTATAGCTCTCTCCTTAGGAAATCAACCTCTAGTTTCGGAATCATTTTGGCCAGATTTTATATTCACCTCATCTCCCTTCTCCAGCAACCCCCCAAAGTGGTTTATTTCATGGCAAATAGTATGGAAGCATTTTTGAATTTTCTCTGACATAGCTAAATTTCACTGAATGCTGATGCTTTTTTTCCTCTAAAAGAATCTTTATGCACACTCCCTTTCTTTATTTCTATATCTTATAAAAACCATATTTGATATTTACTCTTTCCAGGGATATTGTTTACAGTACTATTAAAATAAAAAAAGGACTAGAATTAGTTTCTATATTCTTAACCTGTACTAACAGCCATTTCTGTCTTAAATATGTTTCCTTTCTTTTCATGTTTTTATACCTTCTCAATCTTTGGAAATGAAATTTTAAGTGGGCTGAGAAAAGAAATGGCCCCTATTGTCTCCCCCCACCCCCCATAGTACCCAATACATACGTCAAAATGCCCTAAGATATGTTTATGAATGGTAGCCTGCGAATATGTGCATGGATATTCTGTCTATATTTGTGTTTATATATGTTTATAAGCACAGATAATGGGAGGGTCACAAATTTTTTAATAGGAAAGGAGCTTGGACTTCAAGCCACATAGATTTGGGACCAAATACTGACTCTCCTACTTGATAGTTGTGTGGTCTTGGGCAAATCACATAGCTTCCAAATCTTCACTTATAAAATTAGAATAACTATCTTGAAGGATTGTTGTGAGGATTGAATAAGATAATGAAATAAAAGGGCTGGTACATTGCCTGGCATATAATAAGTGGCAATAAATGGCAGTAATTATCAATATTTTCTCATATACTCACATTATATTAGCCAAATACTTAACACTTGCCTGAAAATATTTAATGTTTGTTCTTTCTCTGCCAATTTCTGTCCTTTAGGCAATGCGGCTTCTTTTGAGATCGTTTGCAATTGTAGCTTTATTCAGGTTTTCTAAAACTTAGATTTTCTCCTCTGCTCCATCTCTGACAGCTAGAGCTGCTCTGCTATTATCACATTTTAGCTCTTCTTGTTCATGCACTGTTACAGATTGGATTGTAACATGTTCTGGAACCATTTCAGATTCCTTTGTGCATTTGTCCTAGAATCAACTCCCACAATTGTTGTCACGGGTTCCATTTTTATCAGGTGACCAAAATGCTTAGTCAAATGTAGATTAGGTTGTCATACCTTTGGAGTGCCTGCAGTTCAGAATTTTTTACTGGACACTTTCTCTTGTCACTGGATTCTAAGAGGAACATGTCAATGGAGAAACTTATCTGGAAGCTGATTATGATGTTAATGATAGATTAGGGGTCACACTATATAGTAGACAGTAGTGATGCTTGGTAGAACATTGCTTGATTCAGTGCCAAAAGACATACTGGGCTCACTATAGCTATCTAGTCCTTGACATATCGCTAAGTTATTTGCTAGTGTGCTAAAAATGGAGCAAGAGGCCAGTACTATTTTTAGTTGGAAAAGCTTCATTTCCTTCTTATAGGCTAAATAGATCTTTAATGAATAGCTTCTTTAACTTATTTTTTTTTATTTTTTAGAGTTTATTTTTTTAAATTAATTTTGTTTTCAGTACATGAAAAGGGAACATATATTCAGTGATTTGAACGATGATCTGTCAGTAACAATGAAATATTTAAATGTTCTTAGCAGGAGCATTAATTGACTACAAGTTTTTTTTTTTTTTGACACCCAATACGTATTTTCTATTAAGTGGGAGTAATCTTTTTATAAATTAAACATAATATCCTGAACATAGAGTGCTTTCATTTTGAACTTTTAATACTTAAATGTGAGCCTTTATTTAGATTATTCATGGAAGTATTTTCCTTAATTCCTACATGCATAAAGAAATCTTCTAAATCATTAGTTTTATGATTCATTTTGAAAGAAAAATTTAAATTTTTGTCACTGGCATGAAATGTTTCTTGGAGCAGAAAACTAGAATTTGCTTTTCTATAAGCATTAACTCATTCATCATTTAATGCCATCTGATATTAAATGCCCTATTTTTAGCAATCTAAATGATGCAACATTTATGAAATACTTCAATTCTATTTGTTGTGACATTAAATACGATAGACTATACATATAAATATGAATTTATCAATATGAATTTGCTGAGATTACCTGTGAAATCTGGGTGACAGTTATGTCCCTAGAGGTTTATCCTGCCTTGAGATTAAGAACCATAAATATTGTTCATCTATTTGACTAAAATTTTGAGTACACATTTATATAGATAGCTACTTTCCCTCCATTTTCTATCACAACATATGGAACTTGAGAAAAATAGTATTTTCAAGTAATTTTTTAAGAGAAAATTAAGGCAACTGTAGTCTTTCTATTTTCTATACAACTAGTGCCCGAGGAAGACCATTACGTGGCCCAAAGTCCTGATTTATGACCACTAGAATTCATGTTGAGGGTGGGTTTGGATTTTTTGTTGTTGTTATTGTTTGTTTTTCTTTTTCTTTTTACGCTGTCTCAAGTGCTATTTCTCAATTGCATTTAGGCCATTTCAAGCTGGTGGTATTTTCCTGTGCAGACAGGAAAGGCATATCCATAACTAGTGTGTCTATTCTGGTGAAAACATGTTGCTTCCTCCTCCATGATGAGAAGGGTCTGATATAATTAACCTGGCTATCTAATCCTCTTGGGGATGGTGCCACAAAAGAGGAACAGCCTCAGATTCAGCGATTGGCTTGGTAAGCTATTTAACAATAGTGTTAGCCAGAACAGTCTTGTTGAAGAGAGGATCAGGTTTTTGAATCAATGCACATTCTCTATCCTTGCTTGTTTATGACCACTTTGTCCATGAACTCATTGGGTAAACTGGAGTGGCTGGGGAAAAAGGGTGGCTAATAGCTACAGAAAGTGTTCCCTTTTCAATTTTATCATTGAGAAATGTATCTGTAGTTGATACTCTTTTGTGAGCATGCACTTGACTCACAAGTAACTTCAAAATCTTACCTATTCCCTAAAGTTTAGTTCCTCTCATTCAGACCTCCTTCTTATCAATCCTTTGCTTTGTTTCTTTCAATATCTTCAGCAATGGGAAAACTGTTAGCTGTTGCCCCTTGTGTAGATCTGCCATCTCTTTCAAGAAGAAAATAAAAAAAAAAATAGAATGCATATGTGCAGTTGTGCGACTAGGAAGATTTCCTTTCCCACCACCTTATGGGCCATTGCACAGTGGGACTGAAATGCTGTCAGGTGGTGCAGGATTATTGTGTGGACATATCTGTTGTTAAATAATGTGCATGAACCCAAGATGGAGTTGATCATGCTATACTCCATTATCAGTAAATCAAAATTTTACTTAGTTTCTGTTTCTTGTAGTGCTGGGCTCCCTCAGAACTGGAAACCTAAGGCAACCAATCATGGTCAGTCAGCTCCAGTTTAGGCCGACCAATCACAGTCCACCAACTCTAGTTTAGCCTGTGTATCCCTGCCCCTCTGGTTTGGTGTTAGCCAAATAAGGATAAATATCTTGATGCAGCCAATGGAGTCGTTTATACTGTTATTCCTTGTTGGTTGTGAAAGCCTATCACAGAACTGTCCTTTCTTCCTCCCCAGCACAGCCCTCCTCTATTTCCTGGATAGGTTGCTGCCTGATTCATAAATTGCTCAAAAAAGTTGTGAGAATCTAAATTTCATGTTAAATGTTTTTCGTTTTTCACTGTAAACTAGGATTGACTTGCTTTATCACAGTCACTTGATTATAGGGTACTGTTTCTGAGGCCCAGAGTGCGTTCAGATATGTTTATTGTAAATGTTTTCTCTCAGTCTGCGGTTTGCCTTTTAATTTTTGTGAAGGTGTCTTTCAAAAGCAGTTCATACTTTAAATGAAGTGCAATTATCATTTTTCTTCTAAGTTCATGCTTGTTGTGTGCTGTGTAAAAAATTTTTTCTCATTCCAAGTTTTCAGAGATTTTCTCCTATGTTTTATTCCTTTACAATTCTATTATGGTTTTAACTTTTACTGTTAGAGCTATGGTTTATTTCAAGCTAATGTTTTTAAATGGTTTGAGGTAAGGGTTGAAGCTTATTTTTTTCCATATAAACTTCATGTGGAAAAGACTATTCTTTCTCTCTTGAATTATTTTAGCACCTTTTAAGAAAAATGGACATTGCAATTTTCATCTCTAGAAGTTTGAATTAGGGTCTTTTTATGTTATGCATGTCTTTATTTAGCATGCTTTGTTTTTACTTTAGCTTCTGGAATTTATGGAATACAGTTATAATAACAGTTTTAATGTCCTTGTCTATAAATTCTATCATCTTCATAATTTCTAGATCCATTTTGATTAATTGATTTTTCTTCTCATTATGATCCCTCTTTTTCTTCTCTTCACGTTTGGATGCCAGACTTTGTGAATTTTACCTTGTTGGGTGCTGGAAATCTTTATATCCCTATAAATGGCTTTGAGCTTTGATCTGAGAGGTCGTCAAGTTATTTGGAAACAGATTGGTTCTTTTAGATCTTGAGTTGAATCTTTGTTAGGTGGGATCAGAGCAGCTAATTTTACCTCACTATGGAGGAAAAACCACTATGCACGTTCTCCCTGATGCCCTATTTTCTACCCTGGCTAGTGAAGAGAGAAACTATTCCTGGCCCTGTGAGAGCTCTGTGAATTTTCCTCTCTAATCCTTTTAGGTTGTTCTTTTTTCCAACTTCAGAGAGTTTCCTCACAATTATGCACTGATCAGTACCCAATCCAAGACTTGAGGGAAGGGGGACCCTCTGAAGATTTTTGAATCTCTTTTTGTACCCTCTCTGGTACTCAGTCCAACAAATGTAGACTTTTCCAAAGAGACCTGAGCAATTTGTCAGGGATGAATGCACACTGGCTCTGAAGTAAGTAAGGTTAACAGCGGGGTAGGGGGTGGGGGGTGTAATGCTATTGTGGTTATATGGGTCAGTGTTAGGGCACTGTTTCCTCGACTTTGGAAATGTCTTCTAAGCAGGCCAGAAAGCTCATGGCAGCCGGCTAGACAGCCTGTCTCCTGGGCGATGCTGGACACTCCCTGATGAGTCCAGTCTTCTTAGGCTCCTTTTACTTTGCTGGATACTGACTCTGCCTTTGCTTGGTAAACACTCTTTCTTTAGTGGTAACTTTGCAGGTCTCTTAGTCCCAGTCACATTGCAATCTTGCTAATTAGTCATCTGACTTGGGGTTTCCAAAACTCTTTATTCACCTATACTGATAGACATGAGTCGTTCCCATAAAAGAGTAATTCAATTATAATGTGTTGATTCTTAACAGTTTTGCATTCAGGGATCTATTCCATTGTAAAATTTGTAACCTATAATTTTGTGAACTAAGAATCTTTTAACATATTCTTGATAAAAAAAATAACTTCCCTGGGGCTTTAAAATGCTTTTTCTTTCTTATTTGTATGAGCTCCTTTATAATCTAATTTTTTTTCTATGTAGCCTTTATTTGTTAGTATTTTCTAGTTTTCTATTGCCTTTTAAAAACCTTAGTTGTATTTCATTTGTCTACAAAATTTAAATTCTTACTGTATATGATAAAAATGATTATTCTTTACATTTTTTGCCTCCTTTTCTCATGGCAATGCATATGAATGAATTAATCTTTAATCCAGAGACCTGAAAAATATTAACTCATATTTTCTACTAGGTTTTAGAATATGTATTTTATGTTTGATGTTGAGATATTTGGAGTGCTGGCCTACCTCACATATTTCCCTCTGTTCCTGCAGTCATCCCCCCACCCTCCTCACTTGCCTAACCCATAGCGTCGTGGAGGATGTGTGTCTATGACAGTCATATTGGCACAATATCATTCTTCCTCTTTGACCACAGTTTATTGTAACAGAGTGACCGTCTGAAACAAGATGGACTGATTGGCATTATTTTCCTGGAACTTTATACCACGGGCTCTAAAATTTAAGTGGAAAACAAGGAAAGCCACTAGAATGGATAAGATGTAAATTTAGGGTACTTTAGGCAGGGCATCTTCTTCACTGCATCACTGAGATCTTTAGAAAGAGAAATGAATGAAGCCAATGCACAGAGAGAAGCAGAGATGAGAGGAGGAGAAAGGGAGTTTTCTGGGGTTTTGATGTCTTCTACCTTTTTAGTTTCAGTGCTTCTCTAAGGCCACTCTACAGTCTTGCTCTTGGGCATAATGAACTGTATCTATATCCTTATAATAAATTCTCTCTTTGGTGCTTAATCTAGGTAAATTTAGTTTATAGTACTTATTATAGCTTAGGTGCTTCAACTAATAATGTATGCTTCTTTTAGATCCTTTTGGTAATTATTTTGGCATAAGATGTCAGATGTGGTATCCAACATCCATCCTAATAATAGAAACTAGACAAATGATACACCATCTTCTGGGCAGCATATGAAGGCAGATCATAAAAGAAGGATGCTGAGATCAAATCAGAGGCTAGCTATGCAGATATCTTTCAGATCCTGTAATTCTTAAAAGAACGGTGATTGGATATGAGCCAGGATAAAAAAAATTCTGTGTGGGAAGCTGGTTGTATTAGTACCAGTACTCTACAGCTGGAGTAGGATAGAAACAAAATGCAAGGGTGGTAGGAGAAGGCTGAGAGTAGTAGCATTTCATAAAACTAAGTAAGCTATGAAGGGTCAGTATAGGATGACTCTGAAGGAAAAGGAGTTTAGTTATTAATTTTCTAAATTTAGCACATATGTATGGAGAAGGCACGGGGCAAAACCCTGGACATATAGCAGGAAACAAGGCAGACACTGCACTTTCTTGGGGAGCTGACATTCTTGTGTGATGGAGGAGAAAGATATTAAACAACTAATTACATAGTTACTGTGATGCATTCTATTAAGGAGATCCATTATGGCCTAAACTCAAGAAATGTGACCAGGTCTGGGTGACAAGGAAAGACTCCTCGAGGAAGTGAAATAAAGTGTCTTTGTACACATTTTCTGGATCAGATGTTAAAGAAGCAGGTTTCCCCGCCACCCCACCCCCATCACTGGGCATGTGGATATTTTTTCAAAAATCACTTTATAATTTCTTGAAACAAAATAGTGATAGAACTATAAAGGGCCTTTGAGATTAATTTTCTTCTTGAAATAAGTGTTAGCCTTTTTTTTTTTT
>JAQZBX010007082.1:0-51486 GCA_029593785.1 Cabassous unicinctus
GCAAGTCCTTGGGTAATATTCACTCTTAAGCTTGACATCCTTAAATATTATAACATGAAACTAATACAATTTATGTCATATGATAAGGGAAAAAGGGTAGAAAACAAAGATATTCATATTATGTACATATGCAAGTCCTTGGGTAATATTCACTCTTAAGCTTGACATCCTTAAATATTATAACATGAAACTAATACAACTTATGTCATATGATAAGGGAAAAAGGGTAGAAAACAAAGATATTCATATTATGTACATATGCAATCATACTCAAAACAAGGAAAAAATATTCATGACCATTACAGTCCTCATTTCTGTAACTGGTCACATGGTCAAAGATCATATTTACCTTCTTCTACTACCTTCTTCTACTACCCATTCCATGTTCCCTTTACCCTCAGCAAGTCCTTCAGCTGGCTGTGGTTCTTTGCCTGGTGGGGTGACCCAAACCTTCATTACTGAAGATTCTGGGCTGTTGTTAGTCCTGCTTGGATTGGGTTGTTGCAATTTTCCATTGACTTCAATCACAGGGCATGGAAGTACTAACAGATGAACTATAGGATCACCTTTATTCCAGGCAAACTCTTCTTTACCTCCATTATGTCAGTGCAGCCCTGTGTCCCCTTGATAGTCAGGATCAATCACCCCAGCCAGTACAGTAACTCCCTTTTTTGCCTGATGATTCAAAAGCACAGGGAGCCTAAATTGGTCAGGAGGTTGTCTTAACTTCCAGTTCAGTGGAATCATTGTTGTGTTCCTTGGTGGAAGCTCTCCCAATTTTGGAACTAAAACTTGTAGATCAGCAGAGCTTAAGGTTGTAGGGACAGGAAGAAAAATTTTCCTAGTGGATCACTAGGAGCAATAGTGAGTGGTGTCATTCCTATTTCCACCCTTTGATTCCTGGACCTGTGAATCTTGGCTATGGGAGAAATAGCACCATAGAGTGAATATTGATTTAGAGCATACACAGCCTCCTGAAGAACATTGTCCCAGTTCTGCACGGTATTGCCACCTAGTTGGCACCATAATTGAGTTTTCAAAATTCCATTCCACTTTTCTATCAGTCCAGCTGCTTCAGGATGATGGGGAACATGGTAAGACCAGTGAATTCCATGAGCATGTGCCCATTCCCACACATCATTTGCTGTGAAGTGGGTTCCTTAATCAGAAACAGTGCTAGGTGGAATGACATAGTGGTAGATAAGACATTTGGTAAGTCCACGAATGGTAGTTTTGGAAGAAGCATTGCATGCAAGGAAGTCAAACACAGATCTGGAGTATGTGCCTATTCCAGTTAAAACAAATTGCTGCCCTTTCCATGATGGAAGTGGTCCAATGTAATCAACCTGCCACAAGGTAGCAAGCTGATCACTTCAGAGAATGGTGCCATATCTGTGGCTGAGTGTGGGTCTCTGCTGCTGGCAGATTATGCACTAAGCAGTGGCTGTAGCTAAGTCAGCCTTGGTGAAGGCAAGTCCATGTTGCTGAGCCCATGCATAACTTCCATCCCTACCACCATAGCCACTTTGTTCATGAGCCCATTGGGCAATGACAAGAGTGAATGGGGAAAGAGGCTGATTACTAGCTATAGAGTAGGTCATCTTATCCATTTGATTATTAAAATCTTTCTCTGCTGAAGTCACCTCTGATTAGCATTCACATGGGATACAAATATTTTCACTTTTTTTCCCCACTCATAAAGGTCTATCCACATACTTCTTTCCCAGATCTCTTTGTCATCAATTTTCCAATCATGTTCCTTCCAAGTTCCTGAACATCCAGCCAAACCATTAGGAACAGCCCATGAATCAGTGTACAGATGTACCTCTGGCCATTTCTTCTTCCAAACAAAATGAACAACTAGGTGCACTGCTCAAAGTTCTGAACCACTGGGAGGATTTGCTTTCACCATTGCCCTTCAGGGATGCCTTAGAAAGGGGCTGCAGTGCTTTTTTATTTAATTAATGAAGCAAAATAAGTGTATTTACAAGCTTTTTAAAATCATTCAAAAAACAATAAAATATCTTGGTTTAGAACTGTGACAACCTACACAAAACAAGATGTCTTGAACTGCATTGTTCAACATAGTAACAACTGAGCACTTGAAATGTGGCTAGTCCAAATTGAGATGTGCTTTAAGTCTAAAATACTCATCAGATTCCAAAGACCTGCTATAAAATAAGAAATAATGTAGCATATCTCTATAATTATTATTCATATTGATTACACATTGAAAGTATAACATTTTATATATATTGAATTAAATAAAATGTATCATTACAACCAATTTTACTTGTTTCTTGATTTTACTTTTGAAATGTGGCTACTGGAAAATGTAAAATGACATATATCGCTTGCATTTCTGGTTCACATTAAATTTCTATATTTTATATAAATATATGCTAAGACCATAAATTATAATGGTAAAATGTAATCTAGAGGCCTGCATAACTCTGACATGTAGAACGCTCTAGATCACTGCTGTCCAGTAGAAATATATTATAAGCCAGAAATATAATCCACATGCTATTTTATATTTTCCAGTACCTACATTTTAAAAACTTAAAAAATGAAATATGCAAAATTAATTGAAATTATATATTTTCTAATTTTTGCTCTGCTTCTAGTTTTCATTTACAAAACTTTTACATTCCCAATAAATTTAGAGACCAAGACATCTTGCCTATTTTAGTTTGCCAGAACTGCTATCACAAATACCACACAATGTGTTGGCTTAAGAATTTATTGGCTCATGGTTTTGAGACTAGAAGAAGTGCAAGGCTTGCTTTCTTCTCAGAGACTGTAGCATTCTGGAGCTGGCTTCTGGAAACCCCTGTGGCTTCTTGGTTTATCTCTGCTTTCCATCACATGGTGATGTCTTCTTTTTTCTATCTTCTGTGACTTCGAGTTTCTCCTTATAATGCCTCCAATAATATGGATTAAGACCCACCCTCATTCATTTGGGTCATGCCTTAAATAAAAAATAACATCTTCAAGTGGTCCTTTTTACAATGAGTTCACACCCACAGGAATATGGATTAAGATTATGCACTGGGGTATATAATTTAATCTACCACACTACCTTAGACAGAGCATGCTTTGGTCTTACTTTGGAGCACAATATATTTGCTCTCAGGGCATGAATTTAAAAGAAGAAAAAAAAATCAAACTAATGAGTAATGAGACAAAATGAGGGAATGGGTTATAACACTGTTTATAGGTGACAAGTAAATAATTTTTAAAAATTCCCAGTGTAATAGGTTAAATAATGCTATCCCAAAATTCGTGTCTACTGGGAACTACAGACTTTATGTGGAAATAGGGTCTTTGCAGATGTAATTAGTTAAGATGAGGTCATACTGGATTAGAATTGGTCCTAACTCCAATAACAGGTGTCGTTGGAAGAGAAAGGTGAGAGAGATTCGCATACATGTCATTGTATGTATACAATGACATACAGGGAAGAAGGCTATGTGATGATTAAGGCAGAGAGTGGAATGATGTAGCCAAGGAATACAAAGGTTTGCTGGTAACCACTAGAAGCTAGAAAAGATAGATGCATAGAACAGATTTTCCCACAGAGCCTCCAGAAAAAAACCAACCCTACTGACACTTTGATTTAGTATTTCTGATCTCCTGAACTATGAGATAATACATTTCTGGTGTTGCACACAACCCAGGCTCTGCTAATTTGTTACAGCAGCCCTAGGAAACTGTATTAATCAGCCAAAGGGGTGCTAATGTGAAATACCAAAAATGGGTTGGTCTTTATAAAGGGTATTTATTTGGGGTAGAAGTCCACAGATACCAGGCCATAAGGCATTAAGTTTCTTCTCTCACCAAAGTCCATTGCCACATGTTGGAGCAAGACAGCTGCCGATGTTTGCCAGGGTTCAGGCTTCTTGGGTTCTCCTCTTCCAGGGGCTGCATATCTCTCTGGGCTTAGCTCCTCTGGTTCCTCCACAAGGTCAGCTGTAGACTATCAGGTGAATGGCTCACTTCTCTTCTCCTGGGGCCTTCTCACCAACATCAAAACTCCAACATCAAAACTGCTTCTCAAAAACTGCTTCAACACTGTTCTTGCCACGCCTTTTATATTTGATTCTCCACCCACCAAGGGGTGGGGCTCAACACCCTACTGATGTGGCCCAGTCAATGCCCTAATCATAACTTAATCATGCCCAGATTAACAGATCAGTTTACAAGCCTGATCCAATTATATTTTTGGAATTCATAATTACATCAAATTGCCAAACAATTACAGAAACTAAGAAAAATTTTGATACTGGGAAGTGGATGCTCTAATAACAAATACTTACATATGTAGAATTGGCTTTGAAATAGGGAAATAGGTCAAGCCTGGAAGAATTTTGAGGCACATGACAGAAAAAGACTAGACTGACTTGAATACACTTTAACTTAAGTTAAAGGCAATACTGGTAAGGGTTCCAAAACTTCTGTCTTCTTAGAGAATACATATATTGTAATGAATAGAATGTTGGAATAAATATGAATACTATAGGTGCTTTTGATGAGCCTTCAAAAGGAAACAAGGAGAATGTTATTGAACAATGGGAGAAAGGCAATCTTTATACAGTGGCATAAACTTGGCTGAATTGATTCTAGTGTTGAGTGGAAAGTAGAACTTGTAAGCAATGAAATTGGATATATAACTGAGGAACTTTCCAAGGAAACTGTTGAGGACACAGCCTTGTTTTTCCTTGCTGTTTATAGTAAAATGTGAAAAGAAAGAGATAAATTCAGAAAGGAACTGTTAAGCATAAAGGAACCAAAACTTGAGGGTTAGAAAGTTTTCAGCTTATTCTTATGACAAAGGATGCTAAAGCATTCTCTGGAGAGAACTAAGGGTGTACCTGCAAAACCTTTTGTTAAAGAGATTAAGCAACTCAGCAGAAACCAGGAATAGAGATTGAGTTATACAGGAAAGACCTGTGGAGGACCCTCTTATCTAATGTTGTATACCCCCATGAATTCCCAAAGATTGATGTAATTTTTGAGAATGTTATATGATCAGAAACACTATCAGCTTGGACTGGATAAGACAGGAACAGGACAAAATGAAGGAAGAATATTGTATTTATGGGATTATACAGGCAGGAAATAGACTGATAGAATTACACAGCTAAAACATCTATCTCCCATGAAGAAAAAAGAGTGACTCCAAGGGAAAAGTCAAGAACACAGAGGGAGAGGCCAAAGAGGCAGACTCACAGGCAGCAGCCAATGAGACCTCTATAAACCCAAAGGGTGGACATGGAAAATTATTCTCAGACTTAGAAACCTAATGGAAATTGCACTTCTGAGTTACAGATTTCTTTGGATCAGTAATTCCTTCCATTTTCTCTCTTTCAAAAGGGAAATGCTTGTGCCTATACCACCATTGTATTTTGGAAGAAGGTAATATGTTTTTAGTTTTACAGGTCCACAGATGGGCAGAAATTTTGCCCCAGGATGGATCATACCCAAAATGTTATTCATAATTACTTTAGATAATTTAGATGATAAGATTTGGAACTTTTTAAATTGATGATATTTAGATGAGATATTGGATTTAAAGTTAATGCTGGGTAAGTTAGGATATTTGGGGTTGTCAGGGTGAGGAGAATATATTTTGCATAGGGAATGGGTGTGTGAATTTTGGGGCATAGAGGGCAATCACCTACCCAAAATTTTTAATAATTTTTCATAACAATTACACCAAGTCTATCAAATCTCATCGAAAACTCCCAAGAGGTAAAACTTGTGATTATACCTCTTCTCGATGCACATTTTTTTCTTCTCTGCATCTACCAGTCTTGTATATATTGCAGAAGTGGACCATCCCAGGAGCAAGAGGACACCAAGAACTCACACAACACTGCTGCCACTGGGGTCTGCTAAGTAAGGCACAGGTAGGTTTTTAATAACCTAAGTGCTTTTCATCCAAGAACGGACTATTCAGTATGTTGTCTTGCCACCCTCAAATTCTTTTAAATCGATTGATCATGAATTTCACCCCTAATTCCTATGGTCATAGCTAAAATCCTAAATTTCTTCAATTGTCAATACAATCGTAGATTCTCATCACCAAAATGCTACACAATTTGTTTGCTTGTTTTTTGTTTTAATCTGACTCATCCTCTACTGAGCATCTCTCTCTTCCCACTTTTGCACCCTTGCCTTTACACATAATAAATGGAATCCATTTTCTCCAATTAACAAGCACCCTGACCTCCTCAAACATTTTTTGTGTGTATGTGTATGTGTGTTTGTGTCTTTCTGCATTATTTTTTTAGTTTTGTTAATAACAAATCTATTGTAATTGCACTACCTAAATTTGAAATAAAATGAAGTTGATTAACTTACAGGTTTCACATTTAAATAGCCTATGTTAATATATCAGTATTCTTAGAATTATAATTATAGTTCCTACTTGAGTCATTATATCATTATATCATCTCTTAGCTAGTAGCAGTAAAACCAAAAGACAAAATATTTACTTTAGTAAAAAGGAAAAAAAGGATCTTGCTGTAATTCTGTATCTTCAGAAGTACACTCATTGAAAGGTTACCTAGGAAGGTGATTTACTTCTGTTTTCTATTGTGTGGACAGAAGATTGAACCCAGGCCTTTGTATATAGACAATTTGGATATGCTGGGCCAGGGAATTACTTGGTGGAGAGGATTTCTGGTTTCTGGGGAGTTTGGTTCTTACTTTCCAGAAGGGATGGAGGGACAGGGTGTCCTCTCTGCAACATCTGATCTCTGAAGTGAGAATGGCAATAAGCTGCAGCGCTTAGGCCCATTTTCCCCCATGCAAGTGGGAAAGTTTAATCAAAAGGAGGTTCTGAGCTTCTGACAGCACAAGAAGCATCAGACAAGTTCTGTCTTGCACTTGTGGATTAATGGCCTCATCTTGATTATGGACCAACGGAGGGGCCTTTCTCCTCTTGTCCTGAATCTGGTGGGGTCAGGTGAGCACCTCCTCACCTCCTCATCTACACTGGGCACCCACCCTGGATCCCCAGGATAGCATAGCCTGTTGCTTCTCCTTCTTCTAGTGCCTGGTTGTTCAAAGGAGTCCTGTGGTCCTTCAGGTTAACATTAAAGGAAGCTAAATGGAGAGTATGTGTAAACACTCTGTACTATCCTTATAGCTCTCCTGTCAATCTAATATTGTTTCAAAACAAAAAGTTTTTTATATAAGTAATGTCTTATTTTTCTCTAGTTACTTTCAAAGTTTTTCTTTGTCTTTAGTTCGCTGTACTTTGATCATGATTTGGGGGACATGGGTATGTGGCTTTATCTTTTTTTGGATTTGCTGAGCTTCTTGAATCTCTAAGTTTATAACCTTCTAAATGTGGGAAGTTTTCAGTCATTATTTCTTTAAAAATTTTTCATTAGCACACTCTTTTTCAACTTTTTGTGAATCCAATGACATGAGTGTCCAGCTTTGTTACATGACAAGACCACTAACTCCACTCAATTAGGACAGAATAGTCTATTCAACAAATGGTGCTGGAAAACCTAGATATCTATATCTAAAAGAATGAAAGAAGATCCCTATCTCATACCCTATACAAAAATTAACTCAAGATAGATGAAAAACCTAAGTATAAGGACCAAGACCAAAAAGCTCCTAGCAGATAATGTAAGGAAACATTTATGAGATCTTGTGGCAGGCAAGGTTTCATAAACTTTACACAAAAAGCACGAGCAACCAAAGAAAAAATAGATAAATGTGACCTTCTCCAAATTAAAAACTTTTGTGCTTCAAAGGAGTTTGTTAAGAAAGTGAAAAGGTAGCCTACTCAATGGTGGAAAATGTTTAGAAACCACTTATCTGATAAGAGTCTAATATCCAGCTTATATCAAATAAACCTACAAGTCAATAATAAAAAGACAAGCAACCCAACTAAAATGAGCAAAAAACTTGAACAGACACTTTTCTAAAGAGGAAATACAAATGGCTAAATAGCATGTGAAAATATGTTCAACATCACTATCTATTAGGGAAATGCAAATGAAAACTACAAGGAGATATTATTTCACACCTAATAGATGGGCTGCTATTTGAAAAGAAAAACAGAAAATTATAAGTGTTGGAGAGGATGTGGAGAAATAGAAACACTCATTTACTGCTGCTGTTGAGAATATAAAATGGTGCAACCCCTGTGGAGTACAGTTTGCCGGGTACTCAGGAAGTAAAGTGTAGAATTGTCATATAATCCTGTAATCCCACTGCTTAGGTATATACCCAGATGAATTGAAAGCAGGAACATGAACAGATATATGCACACTAATGTTCATAGCAGCATTATTCACAATTGCCAAAAGATGGAAGCAACCTAAGTGTCCAACAACAGATGAATGGATAAACAAAATGTGGTATATACATATGATAGAATATCATATGTATGTAAGAAAGAATGAAGTACTGATGCATGTGACAACATGAGTAAAACTCATAAGTAAAACTTGAGTTTTCAGTGACACAAAAGAACAGATATGGCTTGATCTCACCAATAGAAACTGAGTATAGTGAGCAAACCCATGAAGGCAAAATATGGAAGATAGGTTACCAGGAGATAGAATGAGAGTAGAGAACAGTGAGCCAATGCTTAATATGTGCAGAATTTATAATCAGGATGATTGTAGTGGTTTGGAAATGGATGGAGGTTGCATTAGTCAGACAAAGGGGTCTGATGCAAAATACCAGAAATCTGTTGGCTTTTATAAAGGGTATTTATTTGGGGTAGAAGCTTACAGGCCATAAAGCATAAGTTACTTTCCTCACCAAAGTCTATTGCCACGTGTTAGAACAAAATGGCTCCCGATGTCTGTGAGGGTTCGGTCTTCCTGAGTTCCTCTCTTCTTGGGGCTTGCTTCTTTCTGAGCTCATCTCCTCTGCTATCTCCACAAGGCCAGCTGTAGACTATCAGGTGAACAGCATGTTTCTCTTCCTGGGGCCTTTTCTCTTTCCTCACAACCAAGCTCCTCTGTATGCTTACTTCCAGGGGCTCCAGCTTAAAAACTACAAACTCCCTTCTCTGTGCTGTGGTTTCTCTGTGAGTTCCCACCCACCAAGGGGGCAGGGATGCAACATCCTTTTGACATGGCCCAATCAAAGTCTTAATCATTATTTAACCAAGTAAAAGTAAAACCTCTGAATCCAATACACTCTAATATGTCCAGAGGAAAAGACCAGTTTACAAACATAATCCAATATCTATTTTTGGAATTCATCAACAATATCAAACTGCTACAGAAGTGATGGTTGTGCAACAATGTGAGTGTAATTAACAGCATTGAAGCATGTCTGTGAAAGTGGTTTAAAGGGGAAGTTTTGGGTCATACATGTTGCTAGAAGGAAAGTTAGAGGATAAAACAGGCAGCTGTATAACACAGTGAACACTGGGGTGGCCAAAGATTGTGGTTAATAGTAACAAATATAAGGAAATTATTTCAGGAGCCATAACAAAGGTATGCCATTAGGACAGTATGTTGATAGCAGGGTGGTATATGGGAAAAATGCACTTAAAGCATACTTCTATGGGATATAAATCAATTCTTGTTGTCATAGGTATATTTTCCAGATAGCTAACAAAATATTAAACTTCCATCCTGGGGAAGTCCTTCTACTTTCTCAGATAAGATGACAAAACTCTCTGGAATATATAAGAAAACAGATCAATATGCCAAGCCCTCAATCTTCATGCTTGCACTTAGGAACCTTATTCCCGTAATAATGAAATTAAGCCTAATTATAATTATAATTATAATTATAATTATAATTATAATTAATGCCATAGAGTTACCTCCTGAAATCTTCCTTGTTACTCAAATGTGGCCTAAGACAAATTCCGCAAAATCACTACCCTCCCCCAATATGGGACATGACTCCAGGGACAAGCCTCCCTGGCACTGAGGGATTATTAACAAGCATTTTGAAAAAGACCTTGACCCAAGGGGGAAATATTAAATAAAACAGAGTTTTTATGGCTAAGAGATTTTAAAGTGAGTTGGCAGGTCATTCTAGGTTTTGCAGGTTGCTGGCAGATTTCACAAACTGCCTCAGTAAACAAATCCTCAAACAAAAGTGAGGATTAATTTTAGTTTCAAAAGGGAGGGCTCTAGGGATGTCTGGACACCATAGGAAAGCCACACAGCTTCATGAAATCAATACTTCCTTTGCAAGCCCTATTTGGGACTATATGAAAATCTGTTTCCCCAATATAACATACGTATACTCATTTATAATTCCCCTAATCATGATTTTTCTACTTCTTTTATTTGAACTTAAACCTTCGGGTTGATCACATGCCAGTTGAGCTCTGAATCCCAGCAGAGTTGTGGCCATCTCCTAATTTCTAGTTCTTCTGGCTTGTCCTGGATAACTAACAAAATGATGATGATGGACAAGATCCATCCTCAAAACAAAGAATATTATCAACTTCAAGCAAAACAATTCCTTTCCTCTGCCCTGTAATATCTAGGTCCATCTCAATCAGAAGCCATCCAAGTGGACATCATTCAACCTCCCTCAATACTGAGGAATGAACAAAAGTAAGGGGGGAGTATAAATATGGACTAAAGCAGATATATTATAACAGTAGCTATTAACTTGTGTTAATGGAGTAAGATATATATATATATGTAATATATATATATATAGCAAAAAAGTAAAGGATAATTTTTATAAAGCTATTCCTTTACATGTTATGTAAACAAAATGTATTCCCTTTAAATATCATTTTTCCCTTCCAAATGATTCCTCATGGTTTTTGATGACTAATACTTGAGCAGAATTTGAGGAGTGAAAATGAAATTTCAAAGATGTGGCATAGGTGTGTGCATGTGAGACTTGTGCAGGTGGGAGGTTAATTACCTTTAGGAGATTAAGTTATCTTCTATTTCCACCATGAAAAAATAACCATTGAGTTTTTAACCAATAGAGAATGACAGATTCTGGAAAGGATCTTCATTATGCTTTATTTTCATGCAATTAGCTTATTTTAGAAGAGAAATAAAAGCTATTAGATTTACTTAAATGCAGCTACATGGTTCTCAATGTATTTTAAAGATCAGAGTCTGTGACAGTTTGAAGCTTTTTGTGGATTCCAGAAAAGATCATGTCCTTAGAGCTAATCCATTCTTATAGATGCAAACCTATTTATGTGGGAATTCTTGATTAAATTACTTCTGTAGTGATCCTTGGATTAGATTTTGTGATCTAGGGTGGGTCTTAATCTTCTTACCGGAATCCTTTAAAATGGAGGACTAAAAGCAACAGATGCAGAGGAAAAGCTGCAGTGATGGAAAAAAGGAATACAGAATAGAGAAAAGCCACAGATAGAGCAGCCCAAAGCAGAACTAGCAATGAGGCCCTGAGGAAAGGAGGAGAAGGCAAAACTCAGATGTGAAGATGTTACCATGTGGCAGGAATATAGGATTGCCAGCAGTCGACCTTTGATGAGACAGCATCTCTGATGATTCCTTGATTTGGACATTTTCACAGCCTTAAAAGCGCAAGCTTTTAACCTAATAAATTCCCATTATAAAAGCCAACCCATTTCTGGTATATTGCTCCCAGTAGCTTTTACTAAACTAAGTTGATAGGATCAAAAGCCCTATCAAGCAGTTCAAATGCTGGCTACTTCTTTACACCAACAATTCATGCAATTTACTTCCTGACTCCCATTGGCCCATATTTCCTCGTGTTCACATTTATTACAAAAGCTTGATCCCTAGTTTGTCAATTTAACTCAATTTTTAGCCGCCAAATATCCTCCTTAGTTTTGTTTTAACAGCATTGACTAACAGCTAGAATGATATTGAAGTTGTTCTAAGTTTCCAATTGCTAAGGTGTACTTCAGCTCTTAGTTGCTGCTCCCAGTAAAAGATATCTTCACCTAATGGGAACCAATATTGCCCAGTCTCTCAAAAGGTAATGTGTCTTACTCATCTACCTCCCCTGCTCAGTTTCAAAGGTTTTACCAATTAATTACTTATTTGACCTATTGATACTGAAAAAAAATATTTCATAAAATTAAATAAATGTGTATTAGAAGAAGAGAGAAAAGAAGGGGTGCTGGATTTTGTCAAATACACTTTCTGCATCAATTGAGAGGGTCATGTGTTTTGTTTTTTCTCCATTATACTGTTAATATTGTATATTACAATAATTGATTTTTTTCATCTAGACCCACAATTGCATACCTGGGATAAATCCCACTTGATCATGGTGCACAATTCTTTTTATTGTCATTTGGCATTTGAGTTGCTATTATTTTATTGAGAATAATCACCTCTATATTCAGAAGAGATGTTGGTTTGTAATTTTCTTATATTGCATGGTGTATTATTCTGGCTTAAGTTTTAGGGTGATGTTGGACTCATAGAAGGAGTTAGGAGGTGTTTCTTTCTCTTAATTTTTTAAAAGAGTTTGAGCAGGATTGGTGTTAATTCTTCTCAGGAGTTTGGTAGAATTCACCAGTGAAGTCTCCAGGTCCTGAATTTCTTTGTTGGGAGGTTTTTGATTATTGATTCAACCTCTTTACTATTTATTGATCTATTGAGATAGTCTATTTCTTCTTGAATCAGTGTAAGTAGTTTGTGTATTACTAAGAATTTGCCCATTTTATCTAGGTTATCTAATTTGTTGGCTTCCAATTGCTCATACTATCCCCTTACAATCTGTGGGTTTAGAAGTAGTTTCTCCCCTTTTATTGCTTGTTTTTGTTATTTGTGCCCTCTCTTTTGGTCAATATAACTGAAGTTTTATTTTATTCATCTTTTCAAAGAACCAACTTTTGGTTTTGTTAATTCTCTCTGTTGTTGCTTTTTTTTTAATTTTTAATTTCATTTATTTCTTCTCTATAATCTGTATTATTTCCTTTCTTTTTGCTTTGGATTTTGTTTGCTCTTCTTTTAAATGATCCTCCAGTGATGAAGCTAGGTCTCTGGTTTGAGATCTTTTTTTTTTTTTTAAATAAGCATTTAGAGCTATGAATTTTCCTTTCAGCACTGCCTTTGGTGTATCCCTTCAGTTTTGTTTTTTTGGTTTTTTTTTTGTTTTTTACTGGGAGATCCTGGGGATCAAACCCAGGTTCCTCCATATGGGAGATGGATGCCCAACCGTTTGAGCCACATCCGTCCCCCTCCCTCAAGTTTTCTTTTTTTTAAAGATTTATTTATTTATTTATTTATCCCCCCCTTGCTGCTTGTGTTTGCTGTGTCCATTCGCTGTGTGTTTTTTCCGTGTCTGCTTATCTCCCCCTTGCTGTGAGATCCTGCTGCATCAGCCCACCGCGCCGCACAGGCCGGCCTGACCTCACAAGGAGGCCCCGGGAAGCGAACCAGGGGCCTCCCACATGGTAAACGGGAGCCCCATCGATCGAGCCACACCCGCTTCCCCTTAAGTTTTGATTTGTTGTTTTTTCATTTCCATTTGTGTCAATATATTTCCTAATATCCCTTGTGATTTCTTCTTTAACCAACTGGTCATTTAAGATTACATTGTTTAATCTCTACATATTTGTGCATGTTCCAGTTCTTCCTCTATTACTGATTTTTAACTTCATTGCATTGTAGTCAGGAAAGATACCTTGTATGATTTCAATATTTTTTAAAATTTATTGAGACTTGTTTTGTGTCCTCGCATTTGTACTATCCTGGCAAATCATCCATGTTTACTAGAGACAAATAAATATTCTGCAGCTATTGGGAATGTCTTATGTTAATGTCTACTTTCATATATATTTGATTTTTTTGTATTGTACCATTTTGAATCTCATCTCATTTCCTATTGTACATATTTTTCTTATATTTTCTTTGTGGTTACCATGGGACTAAAATTATCATATTAAATCTATAATAATCACATCTGATTTTATACCAACTTAATTTCAATAGCATATACATATATTTTCCTGTAATCTCATCTCCCCATCTTTGTTTTGTACTAGTTACAAATTATATCTATACACATTATAGATCAAAAACCATAAATTTATCATTATTTTTATGCCTTTGTATTTTAGAACCTATAATAATTAAAATGTTTAGTTACATATTTGAAAAATACCAGACAATAGTGCTGGCATTCTTAATTACCCATATGGTTACTTTTACCAGAGGTCTTCATTTATTTTCTTCAGTTTGATCCACTTTTTAGTGTTCTTTCCTTTCAGTCTGAAGAACTCCCTTTAGCATTGCTTGTAAGGCAGGTCTAATGATGATGAATTCCCTTATCTTTTGTTTATCTGGAAATGTTTTAATCTTTCATTCTTGAAATTTCCTGAGTTTAAAATTCATGATTGGTAATAGTTTCCTTTCAGCACTTTAAATATTTCTTCCCATTGCCTTAATGCATCCATGTTTTCTAATGATAAATTGACAATCTTATTGAGATTACTTTATACAAAAATTGTAGCTTTTCTCTTAGAGCTTTCAGAACTCTCTTTTTATCCTTGGCATTGGGCAGTTTGATTACCATGTTTCTGGGTGTGGTTCTCTGAGTTTTTCCTATTTGGAGTTCATTAGGTTTCTTGAAGTTTCATATTCATATTTTCCATTAAATTTGGAAAGTACTCTGTCATTTCCTCTTTGAATATTTCTTCTTCTCTTTTCTCTCATTCTTCTCTTTCTGGGTGTCCCATAATGCATATATTGGAATGCATGATGGTTTCCCATGGGTCTTATAGGATCTGTTCTCCTATTCTTCGTATTATTTTTCTTTCTGCTCTTCAGCCTTCACTTAAATTTTTTTTTCTCCAAATTCACTGATTATTATTATTTTTGCCAGTTCCAATCTGATTTTGAAACCCTCTAGGGAATTTTTTATTTCAGTTATTGGTGTCTTCTTCTCCAGTCATTCTGTTTGGAACTTTTAGAAAATTTCTTTGTCTTTCTTAAGATTCTCAACAAAACATTCAGTTTTCCTTATGTCCTTTAGGTTCTCTTTGTTTTCCTTTATCTCCTTATGCATAATTAGCATCACTTTTAAAGTATTTTCAGGATGTCCAATCCTGTCTTTTTTATTGATAGTTTCTAGATTTTTATCTTATTCCTTTGGATTGGTCATCATTTCATGTTTTTTTGTCTTGTAATCTTTTATGGCTGTAATTGCATATAAGAAATTGTATTTGGTGTCTCTTCATCCTGCCTGGCCTAGTCATACATTTCCTTTTTGAGTGACCACTCCAGTTAGGCCTGCCCTGTGTATCACCATGACTAGCAAGGCCTTCAGCTCTATATGGTTCAGATAATAAGAATTGCTCTTAGCTTTTCCCAATGGCTCCTGCCATTTTTTCTCCAAACAGCCCTTGTCACTTATTCTCTGAAAAGCCCCTTGCTCTTTCACAATGCATAATTTACTAGCAAGGCCTAAACTTTCACATGGCTCGGATGATAAGAAGCTGCCCCCAGCTTCTCCAAACAGCCTTTGCTACTTTTGCTTTTCACACAATAAAGTTTGAAATTGTCAAATCCCCAGTATCCACAGGAAAATCCTATCACCTTCCCCTCTGGGTCACAATAAAGGTAAAAGTCTTGGGCTCACATATTCACTTCTTCCCCCTCCTCCACAAACTCTCAGAAGAGCCTAGGTTAAGTAAGCCCATGGTCCACCACCACCTTCATTCTCCCTTCTGCCCCTCCAGGGTATCTGATCTAACAAATCTGTCCTTTCATACATCCTATGCTGGCTGGTTATCTGTTGTTTGTGTCTCATCATCAAAAGAAACTTCACATAACATCCAAAACAGTTGCACACTGTATCCTTTAATATTTTAAAGTGTCAGCTCTGGGAGTATGCCCCTGAGCTGTCTGATCCTTAAGTTTGTATCCAGCTAGTGATATGACAAATTTCCTTTATTGCCAAAAGTTAACAAAAACAAAGATATCAAAGCAAAAAGCACAGGGTCCTCTCTGTTTTATCTGAGACTGAATAGAACTTGCTTCTTTGTTCTAGGCTTGTACTTTCTTATGGCCTTAGGAATTCCCAGTTTACAGGAATTTGAATAACTCTACTCTTTTTGGAATATACTTTCACTGCTTTAACTGTCTTCAACTGCTTCTTAGCCTTCAGGACAAATACTGGGAGGATGAGTCTGAGACAATTTTCCTATTTCACTCTTTCAGGCTTCCACCTGATAGATTGACATTGATGTACAGGCACCCCAGTATGCACATAAGGATTACTCTGCTCAATCTGGAACAGGACCAGGGACCCACAATGGGAGCTCAGGCTACTGCCACTTCATTCCAGAGAAAAGATGGGGTAGAGGCCAGCAAAAGCAGCATGAGATTTGCTTACCATTTTTCAAGCTGCTTTTCTTGATTACTGCAACTCTTTAACTGTTTTCCAGAGTTTTGATGAAGATGGCTCTGCTAGTTTTTGCTAGTTGTTCAAAGATTCTGTGGGAGACACTGCCTTAGAGCATTTTATATCACCATCTTGGTTGACCAGAAGTCCCTACTACAATTTGACTCCTAGGTTTTATCTATAATCATTTTTTCTTTTACATGTGTAGTGCACATTATTTACCAGAAATGATCTTCCCTTCTTCCTTTAGGTTGCCTTGCTCTCCTTCAAATCTCAACTAAGATTCTTCTGGGAAGCATCTCTAAGCTATAAAATGGGCATAACTAACCACAATCTCTCATAAAAGACCCAGATTAACAGTCTTTGTTTATTTTAATGGATCATTTAGTGTCTGCTTTTCTTTGTAAGTTTTCTACAAGTTGAGGGCAATATGCTTTTCTTGTCCAATATTATATTGCCAGGGTCTAACATATGCATACTTACCAGAAAAATATTGGTTGACTAAATGAACACACCTGCGAAATGTTAGTTTAGAGCCAATAATAGAAGACAAAATAAGTTTTGAAGTATTAATAGTAATTGTATAAATTTTTTATTGCCTGAAGTAGGCTGCACTGTCTGAAGTGTGAATATACATAAAAATTATTTAAGATCATAGATTTAGAATTAGACACAGGTTTGAGTCTCACTTCTGCAGCAATCTACTTGTTCTTGAAAATTTCACTAAACTTTTGTAAACCTGTTTTCTCTTTTGTATAGTGGTTTGTAGTACTGACCAGATAGTATAGTTGAAAGATTTAAATATGGTTGTGTACAAAAGTTTTTGACCCACCATGTTAATGCTCATTAATATCAGTTATTGATGTATGTAGGCCAAATCCTTATAAAATCATGTTTTTCAGCTTGATAATTTATTTTCACACATTAAAATATTTGGAAAGCCCATATTTCTGATATTCAAAAACTTTGTGGAAATGTAGTTTCTCCTTGTGTTAATGGATCCATGATACATTCTTCTATGAATTATTCTTCTTTGATCTGTATGTATCTCATTAGTTATAAGACAAGCAATAAATGAAAAATAGCTAATAGTAATAGCTATGTTTTGTATCAGTAGGTACATTAATAGTAATGGCTATGTTTTGTATCAGTAGTTGTTTGCATGTAAGAAAAAAATGCCCTTAAAATACTTAGATGAATGCCTGCATTGATACCAGTCTCTGTGATTCTCTTGGCCTCTCTAAACACGTTCACAGGACAGCCTTCCCAGCTCTGTCAGATCTGTATTCAAGGTTGGGAAAAAAGAAAGGAGTCAATTATGTTAATCCCTTTTATCCAGAAAGCAAAAGTTTTTCAGATATTCTCAGACCACTTTGTCAAAATACTTTGGAAAAGTCAGTGTTTTATATTTTTTACCTATTTGGAAGGCAGCAAGAGATCAATGATAACAAACTGCATTGTTGGCTCCAACATATATTAAATTCCTCCCAAGTACTAGGCCTTATGCTAACAATTTTTGTACATAGGCTCTCATCTTCAAAAGGGCTCTTGGGGGTGGGGACTAATATAACCACCCATACTCCCCACATTGGGACCTGAAATTAATGGCTTACCAAATGGCTTACCAAATGGCTATTTCATTTTGCATTTTCTAGCATAGGAATTGACCTTAAAACCATTACCATGGTCTTGATTATTTATTGAGGGCTCCTCAGCCCAGTACTGAGGCTCCAAGGGGTGAAAGTCTTGCTTTGCAGTCTACTTGGTGAAGCAGGTCCTGCACATAAAAAGAAGGCAGACACAACAGGGATAAAAGAAAGACTATGTGCATGTTTGGAAGAAGGGTGGTAGGTAAAAATCACTTAGGAGAACTAATGTGGGAAAAAGTTCAAGTTATTGCAGCAGAGGTTTTGAATACAAGGTTAACAGTTATAATGGACCTAGAATGCCAAGATATGTAATATGGACCTTTTTAAAATTATTTTTATTTTTAAATAAAGTTTAGATTACATAATTGTTACAATAAAAATATAGGGGATTCCCATATGCCACACCCCCTCTCCCCTCCCACATTAACAACATCCTTTATAAGAGTGGTACATTTGTTATAATTGATGAGCACATATTGAAGCATTGTTGCTAACCATGGACTAGAGTTTACATTATAGTTTACATTCTGTCCCACACAATTTTGTAGGTTATGACAAAATATACAATGGCTTGTATCTGTCATGCAGGGCAACTCCATTGTCTCAAAAATGCCCCTATAGTACACCTAATCTTCCCTATTCCTCCTCTCAGAACTCTGGAGGCCACTGCCTTTATATCAATGGTAAATATTTTTCCATTGCTAGAATAATAATAAGTATATAATAGAATAATAATAAGTCTACTTTAGTCCATTGTTCATTCCCCAATCTTGAGGATTTTGGGATGGTGGTGCCCACTCTGTTTCTGACTGAGAGGGGGCTTAGATCCAATGGGGCAAATGGGTGGACCTGTCTTGCTTGCAGTTGCAGACACTCTGTTCCTTGGGATGGGAATTGTCCATCATCATCTTCTTGTTAACTGTCCTGAGTGAAAATATGGACTTTTTTAAACAATAGGAGACTATTGATGGTTTTTTATCAGGGGAGAGGAAGTAAAGAAGCTACATTAAAAATAATGTAACGCAAACACTAGTCTAGAAGTTGTTTGTTTTTTGTTGAGAAACACTGGAAGGCAAGAAGGGGCAGGGAAAGAGATGGGAAGGCTAGAACCAGATTCTTACCAGATAGTTATGTTCCAATGGAGATATTTGCTGAATTGAAGACAGCCAATGCTTGGATATCTTTTCAGTACTTTTCTTTTCATAAGAAACAATTTTGTTTTCAGATATAGCAAAATTACAATACTCCAAACAAAGACATGCCCTTACTTTAATTCATACTCTTTTAAAGAAGCTATTACACATCTCAATGGAGCATGCTCCACATATAGAAGCCAGTGAATTCCTCCACAAGAGCTTTTGACTTCAATTTGGAGACCTTGAATTTTTCAAGCCTCTCTGCTTTTGTGATTGGTCAGATTGGACTAGCTGAAAATTTCAGTGTTTAGCATGAAAGTCTGTTTGCCTGTGAGTTATATAGTGAAGGCAAAGTCCTTATCCAAGTGATACTTACAAAGCTCTCCATGCAGTTTTGCTACTTGAAGTCATCATCTCAGAAGAAAGCTATATTCTGGTAAACATTATCATCTGATTGATGAGCTCATTTACCCTTCAAACTGCGTGCAGCACAATGAATCAGGTAATAAAGAGGCCAGCATCTACAGATCGCCCTTAACTACAGTTTATTATATTCTAGAAATGATTTGATATGGCTGCACAATTGACAGTATAAATCATCTATTTTGTATTTCCTCATTCTATCACAGACCAGAGAAACACATTTTCCTTTGAACTGCTGGGAAACATAATATTCCTTTTTCCCCCCTTGAATGGAAAATTCATTATTTATTTATTAGGAAACATTTTGAATGATAGAAGTCAATGTTCTGAGTTATGTGAATAGATATCTACTCTGGGAATGACAAAGTCTTTCCATAGGTCTCATAAATAGATATAATTGTGGCTAGAACAATATTGAATGTTACTGCTTTGGAATTTTATTACCATTCATGAAGTGTGTTGCAGTTTCAGTATTTTATTCTTGAAAGTTAATATGTTTGAAAATTCCTGGAAAATAAGAGTTTGGGGTTTGAGGGTGATATGAATTAAAAAAAAATCCTTTATATATTAAGGTAACTTAATTTGATTCAATTCTGATATGTACTTCAATATAAAGAAATCATTCCATGTTAGGGTTAATGTATAAGTAAAATGAACAATTATAGAGAGATTAACTTACAGCCAATAAACACAGATGTTTATTATAATTGTTTTATTGTTTATCAGTATTTCACCAAAGAATTGTTCAAAGTTATTGAAATCTTCCTATGTCTAAGATGCTGTGCCCAGGACTTTGTTGAATACAAAAAAAACAAAAAGAAAGGAATAAAGGAATAAAGGAATAAAGGAGGAAAGGAGGAGAGAAGGAGAGGAGGAGAGGAAGAACGGAAGAAAGGAAGGAAGAAAGAAAAAAACAAATCTGGTATCATCTTTCCTTCAGGAGGTTTATAATTTATGAAGATAAGTAAAACATGCCTCACAAGAATACATGCTCGTGCCATTAAATAACTGACAGGTAAAATTCTGCAGGGGTTCAAAGGAAGCAAAGATGACTTTTAGCTGGGCTAAGCACGGCATGTTGGAGGCATCAAGGAAGGTGCCAGAGATTACTGCTTTGGGAAGAAACGTAAAGCATGGCTGTGACTTAGACCTGAAAAGAACGCTGAAACTCTGGGGGATGCCAGTGAGAGGAACGGCAGTGAGCAGGTTTGTTGTTTTTTTTTCTTCTACTCTAGTTGGTTTAATTAAAGGGAATGGCAGGAGAAGCTGTAGAAATAGTCAGCTGGGATTGTGTTATGGAGGTTTCAATGACAAGCAATACTTCATCAATTGGATGATAGGAACTGAATATTTTGAAGAGAGAGAATTAAAGAAAATGTACTCTAAGAAGAGTGACATGGTTTGTTGGGATTTGGGTGAACTAGAAGATAAGGTGCTAAAGAGGAGATTGAAGGAATAATCTATGCTCCACAAAACAAGGGCAAGGACTGAGGGAGTAGAGGGGATGGCTGGTACATGTTCTAATATCTTCCGGAACTCAATTGCTTTAACGGCTGGTGTGGTGTGAGGTGAAGTGGAAGATCAGGGAAAGTGCCTCATGGCCCTTAGAATGGGATATATTTAACTCATCTGGGAGAGGCTAAGAGGAACAAAAGTTGCTCTTGGACAGAGAAAATTGCATTTAGACATGAAAATTATCTCCTGTCTTGTTTATGAAAGGATATAAATGTTAAGCACTATTCAATAGTATGGAAAAATAATCAGTAATATGTCATGCCTTATTTCAGGCCTGGACTGGGAATTTTGTTCCTAGAAAAATTACTATAGGAACTCCAGAATTAAATTACCCCAATTAGAACTTGTCTACATGGGGACACCCCAATCTTTACAATCTATGCCAAAATATTTTTATTAACTAAATTTACCTTTTGGCCTTAAAGATTTTCATCAAATTCATCCTGCATTTAATCCACCAGATATTTCTTGCCTAAATTTAACTGAATGTGAAAAATGTATAGACTCTTTTAAAAATAAATCGCAAGATCCTGGCAACCATAGGGCGAAGTCAAGAGTTGAAACTTGAAGTCAAGTTTTACTGCCCTTCTCTCATTTCACTATTAATGCATAGTCCTCAGTCACACTTAAAAGAAATCATTTCTCATTCAAAATTCATTACATTTTAATTGCAGATTTATTAACACAACTGGCGGCTTTGTATTGATTTCTTAAGGATGTTGTGGAAACTGGGAACAAGCATAGAGCACCTTGTAGGACTGACAGTACTTCACACTAAGTGGCAAGGATGTTGTTACACACAAACACTTGAAAAAGAGCAGAGCATAACAGGACATTCATAAGTAGTAAGGAAGAAACAATGTACTAACAGAAAATAGGAGAAAGAAAATATGCTGCCGGGACTCATATTTTTATTGTTAGTAAAGCAAGATGAGCTTGGATTTAAGGTATATCTTTCAGTCATTTTTTTATGGTATAATATTGAAAAGATGTTTAAATTATGGAATTCTGCTATTTGAGAAGGGAAATATTTGAAGTACATTTTAACTACAGGTATTGATCATTAAAATTAACATTGTTTTTGTTGTTTAAAATAAATGGGCAAAGGACTTGAATAGACATTTCTCCAAAGAAGATACACACATGGCCAATAAATACATGAAAAGGTGCTCAACATCATTAGCCATTAGGAAAATGCAAGTTAAAACCACAACGAAATACTACTTCATGACCACAAGAATGGCTAGTGCTTAAAAAATGTAAAATAACCAGTGTTGGAGAGGATGTGGAGAAATTGGAACTCCAGTGTATTATTGGTGGGAATGCAAAATAGTGCAGCCATTCTGGAAAGCAACTTGGCAGTTCCTCAAAAGGTTAGCTATAGAATCACCATATGACCCATCACTCCTACTTCTAGGTATATACCTAAGAGTGAAAACAGGGTCTCAGATAATTGTACACCAATGTTCAGAACAACACAGGTACACTAGCTAAAAGCTGGAAACAACCCAAGTGTCCATCAACAAATGACTGGACAAAAAAAAATGTGGTACATACACACAATGGGGTATACAGCCATAAGAAAAATTGAAGTCATGAGCCATGCTGCAAGACAGAAGAAGCTGCAAAACATTACTGTTATTGAAATAAGCAAGGCACATAAAGATACTTGGATGATTAGAAATAGCAAATTTGCAGAGATAGAAAGATTAGAGATTATTGGGAATTGGGAGTAGGGGAAAGGGAGAGTTATTTTTTAAAAAATACTTTAAGTAATTGGGACTAAATATACAAAGTCTTTAAAATGAAAAACAAACAAAAACCTGTAAGGTAGTTATTATGATGGGAAAAAACAACAACACAAAACCCTCACCCCCCCCCCCTCCAACGTGTCACACAGCTGGAGGTAGCACAGAATCCTAGAGCCCTGGGCCAGAGCTGGAAGAGATTCTCAGAGCCCACCCATTCCAAATGCGTCCTCTCATCAGTGGAGAGAGGAACTCAGGGACATGGGAGTTCATTAAGTCACTCATTTCTTAACTTCCCGCTCGCTGAACCAGGCACCCCAGCCGTGCCAGCCCACCACCGCGAACGGGAAAGGGACTGTGTCTGACTCGTTCGCAGCAGGGCACCTAGGAGAGTTGGGCTCCTTCCACTCTTCTACCTTCAAGGTCTCCTAGCCCCATTCCCTCTGGAGATTAGACAAACCCAAGGCAAGCCACACCCCATCCCCAGGTGGCCCTTTCTCTCACATGCTCCTCATCGGGGGTAATCAGGGGTCCTCAATTCCTTGCCTTCTGCTAGGCGACTTCTTCCTCAGAGATGCTCTTCTCCCATGGACCTCTCCTCTTTCACATCCCTCCGTTGCTGCCACATCTTCTAAGGCTTCTTCATTGTGAAAAGGTGCGGCGGGGTGGGGGTGGGGTGGGGTGCCTGCATTCCTGGAGCCTGGGGAAGCCACAGGCGTCCCGCGCCTCTCCTTAAAACGGCTAAGTCTGTGTATGAGAAGGGTCCAACACACCCGGACTGACTACCGCGGGCCCCTTTGCCTCACTTGCCACCGGGGACAATGCACCTTTCATCAGAGGGTTGCTATGGCAACTAAATGAGACCAGCTCGGAAGCCACTAGGTACCTGCCACAACCCTGGGGTCTTCGGCTCCCCGCCCTCGCGGGGAGGCTGGTGGACACAGACGTCGTGTTGCAGCCCGGGGCAGGGATGACCTCATCCCCAGGGCCGCACGAGCAGCAGCTTGGGCAGCGAGCCAGGGGTCCCAGGACCTGCCCAACTGCCAGGGAGCACCCGCCGTGGGCGCGGGCGGCTCCACCCGGACTCCAGGATTCAGGAGGAAGCCTGGAATCTGGACCCCGCCTCCCCGGCAGGTGGGGCCCTGTGCGGGGTTAGCCATCCAAACCGTACGAGGGGCCGCTCCCGCAGGCAGTGCTGGGGGGCTCAGTGTGAGAGTCGATGGCTCCAAATGGGAAGTCGCAGCTGCGGGCGGGTGGCAGGGTTCTTTATTCCACTTGACGGGAGAGGATGTGAGATTCTGCGCTTTGTCTTCCCTTCCTTCATTTCTGCGGTCCCTCCTTGAGTGCGGTGTAACTGGCCCTTTCACGAGGGACTGGGTGGTGGCAGATAGAAGCGTGGACCGGGCAACACGTCCCAGAACCACGCCCTGGGAACAGCGATCTAGGCCAGCCTTCCTCTCCCGGTTTCACACAAAAAAAGGAAACCGAAAGCCAGAGAGGGGAAGGCTTTGTCTGAGGTCACTTCCCAGGCTTCAGCTCCAGGCGGCCTCGGAGACGCACTGATGCTATTATGGGTCTGACCCCCCACTTTGATATGATGGGCGGTGACCAACGTCTTTACCGGCAAAAGGTCCCAATGTAGGTATCTGGGTGGTGGTAGGGTTTGCCTGTTCAGTTACAAAACTTATCAACTGCCAGATGTTTTCAGGATCACTTGCAAGCAGCCATGGAGGCCGCAGACCTCGCCGCGCAGGCTGAGGCGCGCAGCATGTGTCTCAGAGAGCGCTCCTCGCCGAAACCAGGGAAGCCACAATCCGCCTGTGTGCGCGTTGCCACCGCCTCCCGCCGAGGCCAGCCCAGGCCCTCTGCCGCCTGTGCCTTTCCCTTTCTTAATGCTAATCTGATACATTAGGTGGAGCAGAAAACTGTAGCTCAGGGCTACAGTTTTCTACTACAAAAGTGACCCCCACAGCGTGTTAGAGATACTAAGCTATCAACACAATCAAATACTGAGAATCTGCTTTAACATATCATTGCCCATAAAGCCACAGAAAAGATCAGTTGTGTACATATCCTACCCAAATTCCAGACAAAAAATGGAAAACTTCAATCCCTAGTCTATACAAAGCTAAATATATATAGTATTTGAACATCAAGTTGACTGCATAATTCAGCTTTGATCTCTATAAATAACCATTTTGGATAATAAAAAAATTTGATTGTAAAGTATTTCCACGTGTCTGATAGAAAATGATGATCATAGTTTCTGAAACAAAAATTTGGTTTTCTGTTTGAAAACCAAATTTTTGGTGTTCTGTTGGGGAATTTTTGGTTTTCTGTTGGGGAAGATGACTGATATAATTTGAAAAAAAAAAGATTGTCCAAGAAAAATATGAAAGACAGAAAAATGTCCATGTGTCCTTAGGGAAAATGCATTACCTAATCTATGCTTTACAATAAAGACTTATTCAGATTAGTAAAGATGCCAGACATAGAATTTAATTATGGGCGTATATTTTTCTAAACTAGACATTTTTAGACATACACAATAGCAGGAAAAATAGCTGACATTATTTACTCCATGTATCCTGCTTGGGTGGAATTTAATGTGCAAGCCAGGGAAGGGCATTTTAAGAAACTAGCTTTTCAGAGATTACAAGTGTCCTTTCCAGGCCTGGACCCTGAACTGCTCAGTGTGTGCCCATGACTATGTAACAGTCTAAATTTCTTGGAAGCTGCTTGCTTTTGAGTTTAGGAACATCTACCCAGTCTCTCCTTTCTAAAACTTATCCAAAAGACCATGCACTCATGGTCTTTGTGATCACTGGTATCACAATCTCTGGTATCTTCTATCACACAGGATGGATTTGATAACCCAGCTCCACATTGTATGACTGGCATGCATGCCTGGTGAACTATTACCAGAGAATCTACTTCCGTAATTCTTGGAGGATCAGGAACTCTTAAGAATCTCTGTGAGTAATTTTGAAGCAGGTTTTCATGGACCACATTTTGACCAATTTCCTTTGGACTTCCTGGCAGAAGTGGAAATTCTCAAACCTCTGCTCCCAGCTCCAATTTTTACAAGGTTCGCTATCTGCATGGCCAACCCAAGTTCCCAGATCCCTTGCAACCAGGTTCCTGGTTTTCTGTCCCATGAAGATGCAGACTCATATAGTTGGTAGTTCCTGTTTATATCTAATTCAAAACTCTTGAAACCCTGCTTTTAATCCTTCCAGTTACTTTCTAAAGCCTAACGGTAACAATTTGAATGCAGCATCTTACAGATTCTTCCTTAAAAATACTGGTCTTTTTTTTTTTAAACTCATTTTCATTTCTGAATGATGCTTAGACAGAAGTTGCCAGAATTTTTTCTCTGATGGAAAATTTCAAGAATAGAATAGCTGCATTTGATGCTATTGTGCATAGATCAATTCATAAGCCTTGATTGAAATGTTTTATTTCAGTGAAATTGTTCACAAAATCATATGGGACTTATGTGATGACAAGCACATTATCTTTCATGTCCACACTTTCATAGACAATTAACACAGAGACTAATAAAGCATTGAAATCAGAGTTATTTACTTTGTCTTGTAACTTCCCAATAAAACTGTCAGTCTTTCTGACTTTTTTCATATTTGACAATGAAAAGAATATATTAATGACAGCTTCCATATTTGTGTTTCTCCTGAAATAATTTGTCTGTGAATAGATCTTACCAGTAGAAGTCAATATATTAGTGTAAAGATATTTATTTTTACCCTCTTAAAGAAGAGGCAAATAGCCCAAGTCTCAACAAATGCACTTTTATTATCGTTGATAGAAATAAAAACAATAGCAGCTATACTTCTGCAATTTTTTGAGTCTCTACTATGTGCAAGGCCCTTGACATTTTTGAGCTTCTTTTAACAATCTTTCAAGGTGGTATTGATTCTATTTTGCTGACAAGAAAACTGAGAATGAGGAGGTGAAATGACTTGTGCAAATTTCTATAGTTAGATTTTTAACTCCTGTCTGTTTAATTTTAATGCCTGTGCTCATTCAAATAAACTGAGTTGCCTAACTACTTGGAAGGTCGGAGTGTCTTTGTGCTAGGAAATCTTCAAGAATTGAAAGCTGTTGCTTGTACAGAGAAGCCTTCTCTGACTTCTGTCTCCCCCAATTATTCTCTAGGTAGAGCACATTCTTTCATTTATTGTATTTTCAAAATTGTTAAACAAATTTTACTTTTTTTCAAATGTGCATTTTCTCTACTTAGATTGTAACATCCACCAGAGTTGTTTTGTGCTTCCAGATAACTTGTATTCTTCAGCACAGTCTTTGACCGAGGGTAGATATTCAGTCAAATTTTCTTGAAATATGAATAAATGGATGCCCATGTGTCCTGAATGTCTGGATGTTTATTGTTTTGTGAAGCATGAAAGAGTATAGGCAGGAACTGGGAGCATTCATTGCAAATACTTTCTCCCTTGAAATCTTGAGTGAAGAGCTCTGGTAGTCTAAATATGTTTACAGAACCAACCCTATTGGTCAATCGTGGTGCTCATTCTGCTGAGATGAGAGAGCTTCAGAAGACTATACTGACAACATAGTTTGCCTTTCTTTGGCCCTTCTTATCAAGGTGGCACAAAATAAATTTCATAAAATGAAACTTGGTATACATTCATTTATTCAGAGTATTGGTGGTTAAGAATTGGGCAAAGAACTTAAGAATGTTTTGTGATTTAACCTAACTACACCTACAGTTAATTCTTATGCAATCCATTATTTTTCCCAAAGCCCGTAGTCTATATGCTACCATTAGAAATAGGCATAATAAATTAGACCTATTTTCCTTTTTTGTTGTTGCTGTTGCTTTGATTGCGGTGGTGGTTTGGAGCTATATGTACCTCAGAAAACCATGTTCTTAAACTTAGTCCATTCCTGTGGGTGTGAACCCATTATATATAGGAGTATTTGATGAGTTCACTTCAGTTAAGATGTGGTCCACCTCAATCAAGACCAGTACTAATCCTGTTACTTGAGTGCTTTATAAAAGGAATGAAATTCAGATGGAGAGAAAGAGAAAGCCATGGGAAGCAAGAAGCAGAAGGTCAACAGAACCCAGTAGAGAAGAGGGAGGTCAGGAGAGGCTGCCATGTCCCTTGCCATGAGACAGGAAAGGCAAGGAACAAGGATCACCAGCACCCAGCCCTGATCACCACACTTTGAAAAGAAAGTATCGTGTTGATGGCACCTTGATTTGGACTTTTTTCCTACCTCAAAACTGTGAGCTAGTAAATTCCCATTATTTAAGCCAAGCATCTCATGGTGTTTGTTTAAGCAGCCAAGGAAATCTAAAACAATTGTTTTCTGCATCCCTACTGCATACTTGCTCATTCTTTTATAAGCTCAGATTCTTGCTCCTGTTAGATGCAATCTGTTTTTCATTTGTTTGTTTTTGGGTGTTTTTGTTTTTGTTTTTTGTTTTTTTTTGGAATGTCAATAGCTGTAACAGACTTCCTGAAAGAACATTTATTGTCACTTGCAACTCGACAATTCAAATACTCAACTGCTAATATCTAACCATCTTGACTTTGTTAATTTCCAAGATACAGAAGTACAAGTAGTACAGTTAGTACCTAGAGTTGAGAGGCAAAAGCCCTCAAAGAGCTTTACCTACATGATTTGCTCACATCAATCACCCATCATAGAATTTTCAATATCCCATATCAAGTATAAGGCATCATAAATCACAGTCTGGAAGGAATATTAAGAAGTTGTCTAGGAAAGATGTGTACTAGGTCAAAACTTTACTACATCTTTTGAATTAACTTCCCTTGTTTGGGAGCTTTACTACCCATGTGTATGTTTCAAGAAGTGGGATGCATATGGATTAGGAACATAGAGACTGCAGCCAAAATTCCTGCATTCAACTCTACATTCCACCTCTTAAGAGCTGTGTGACATTAGACAAGTTACTTACTAGGCCACAATTCCCTCATTTGTGAAATTGGAGATAATAGAAAAGTGCTTGCCTTATATGTTTGTATGATGAATAAATTAGTTACAGTTTTCAAGGTGACTAGAGGAGTGGCTGCCATAAATACTGTACAAGTATTTAGTAAAAACATTGTCTTTGTTCTGGACTTTATGTTTTTATCATTTCATTACCACAAAGAATAATCCTACTGAAATAAGTATCTGGAATCTTATTTATCTTCCCGTGATATTTTATTGCTTTATAAGATGAGACTAGAAGACTTAGTTATCTCTGTTTTCCTGTAAGTCACGGTAATTCTGTAAAGAAAGTGATGCTGATGAAGCCTTTATTACTATCCCCTTTTTTCAGAGGAAGCAGCTGAGACAGACAGCTTACCCCTCTCCAAAAGCCATGTAGGTTTTCTTTAGCAGTAGAATGAGGATAAGAACCGTATTCCCTGCATTTTTATGAACTTCTACTACAAATCTGAGCAAATTGTTGCATTTCCCTTAAAGCTAATAAAAGGAAAATTTAATCATGAAATGAGAAAGTATCAATGGAAGACATACTACTTTAGAACCATTTTAAATTTAAACAAACTAAAAAAAAAATTCTCACAACCTTTAATTCCTGATGTTTAAAGTGTTCATGAGAATCAAAACCTGTGATCCTATTTATTTCAGTCCAGAGCATCACCAAGTAGCTGAGTAAGTGAAGGCTCAGTTGGAATCACCCTCTTTTTCCTTTAGTCTTTTGGGCTCCCATAAAAAGTCTTCATTTCCTGCTTTACATATAGGACCCAAAAGATGAAAGAATGCTTTACTGTGACCTTAATTGTATTGCTCTTTTCTAGGAACAGTGCCTAGTAATATATTTATATATCTCACAGACCCAGATTTACTTGTTGAAGACATGTACTACATTACTGGCTACAGCTGATAATTAACCAAGTCATTTTGCAGAGAACTCAACCAAAGGCATATCTTCCAAATTTTAATAAGTAAAGTTTGCATATGCCTTACTGGGAAGGTTTAAATTTCAGTGTCATTATCTGCCCATTTTTTTCCAACTTGCTGTCTTCTAATCTGGAATTGTCTAGAAACTACAACCTTGCAACATAAAAGCATATCAGAAAAAGTTCTTTGGCTGCAAGTACCAGAAAATAACTCTGAATAAGTTAAACAACAAATAATTTATTGGAAGTTCACCAGGGGTTCATAGAATCAACAGGAAGATGGAGAACCTGACTTGGAAATGAAGAGATATCAAGGCAGGTTGAGAGGCTAGGGAATAGAAACCACAAAAATGGTACCATGGAGAAGCAGAATGGTCAGGTTATCACTGTGGGAATGACCGCAAATAATACTAGGAGCCAACATTCATCGACTACTAAGTGCTTTACAACTGTTATCTCATTTAAAAGTCACAATTATTCCCATTCATAAATGAGGAAACTAAGGCAGATAGATTAAGTAACCTGTCACAACCCTTGGGGTGGAGTGAGTTGCTACAAGGATGCCTTGTGTGAACACAGGTTCAGGGCACAACAAAAGCTTTCAGCAAATAATCCCTTTATTACCTGAACAGAGTAAAGAATACAGAAAGGGCAAATAATCTCCTTGTCACTTACACGGCACAAAGAGCAGGGGTCTCATCATGGTGGGGCGCCCAGGCTGGCTGAAAACTGCTCGGGGCTGGGTTGATAGACGGCAGCTCCTAATGACCCACTTTGTGTCAGAGAAGAGACACAATCTATACTGTTTACATGTGGTTTTTCTCCATCTCCGGGAGGGGACCTGCCTTTGAGAATTCTTGTTCTGATGAGCATCTAGGGCTGCTTGTTTCCAGTTTCTGGGTTTAAGGTCTAGCCAAGCCTTTTCATCAGACTTAACATCTCCTCCAGGGCTGTGTCTCACAGTAGAAAAGGAGGTGAGAGTAGCAGTAGGCCAGAGGATGGCCACTTAGCATGTGTTCGTGACTTCTGTAAAGAAGCAGGTGGGGGTAGGTGAGGTCTGGGTGAAAAGGCTTAACAGGTGTCTGGTTTCCCTAACACCCTAGTAGGTGGTAGGTGATAGAGTTAGGATTCAAGTCCAGCCTGGCTGCCATTTACGCTATGCTAGAACGCTGTCACTTGCTATAACAGAACTCTAAGAATTTTCCGTTCCTTTGATCTCCTTCTCAAGATTCAAATTCAATGACAGGCTCATCACATTGGCTTAGCTAATTTCTCATGTTGACATTCAGGCACTGTTAGAATGAGGATATTGATGTCAGAAAGCCAAAAATAAAAAGGCATAACATAAAAATCTGCCATTTGTCACACTTCATTAAAATTAAAATATGAGATAGCTCCTTTATTTAATAAGACTAGAGAATGTAAACATACTCATTTTTTTCATCTTTCTAAGATGCTTAGTTTGGTTAAAATCCATAATTAGTTACCTTTAGAATTTTAATACAGAATAAAGATATTTTTATTAAAATAGTTTTCACTTTCTAACTGTGAATTTATTTTTGTTTAAAATAAAATTATCACTGTTGGAGCATAACAGAAAGTGCTCATACTGGGTGGAGTAGTGAAGGTATTGACAAGTGTTTTAAAACAGGATGCTTTCATCAAGTAGAGTCAAGAGGAATCTTATTTCTCAGAAGGACGCAGAAGTATTACAAAACTATCTTCTTTCTTCTATGTGATACAATGGCAAAGCATGGTTTCAAGGTCACCACGGACGGGCTCATGCATTTGCAATATAATGGCATATGCAATTATTCATAAAACTAATTCATTGGTTATGGAAAAAGAAACCTTCAAATAAATATATGCTCAGTGTTTTAAAGTAAGAGCTTTATTCAAATGCTTGGCTTATGCTGGCATTGTTTAACTAGGCTGAGGTTTCTTGCTTTTTTTGTTTGCTTCTTTAATGTGATTTGCTAATTTCATGCTTCCAGAATGTCAACAAGGGTAATAAAATAGCAATTTAAGGCCACATTAAAAGCTGAACTAAATGGCACCATTCTACTGAAGACATTAAAACAAAATTACAGTGTGTCCTCCAATCAGAAGGCATCTTTGTAACTTTAGTGTAGAGCAGGGAAGAAAAGATCTTTGTTTTACCCCTTCTGCCTGGGACTGTGATAGCTCTGTGGGAGGATTAGAAACCCTAGCCTGTTCTTCCAGAAGCCCTTGCCTATTCTTGCTAAAAGAATTCTTGATGGGACAACTTGGATTATTCATTTTCTTTGTAGGGTAACCATGGTAGGATTTGAGGATGAATTAAGTGTGCATAGATTTAGAGGAGGTTGGATAGAGCTCATTAGAATAAAATATGGGAATTGAAGGGTGATAAACTTTTCTCTCTCTACTCATATCAGAGTATTTAGTGTTGGCAAATGTTTAGAGCATTGATCAGTGTCTCTTCTCCCCTCCAGAAGATAAAGTAACAATGCTTTCTCGTAGGCTCATCCCTTCATAATTTGTTTCATGTGGATTCTCCATCAATATTCACATTAGACAATTTTCCTATCTTTGTATGAATTTGTAAATGTGCCTTTTTATCAAGTAGAAGTGAAGATGGGAGTGAGTGAAGAATACAGGAATCTTGGAACATACGTTCAGAAAAAGACTGGAAACACACTCATAAGTAACTCCAAACATTTGTGAGTCTTCCCACAATTTTGAAGCACTTCCCTTCTACCTATTGTCTTATTTAATTCTCATGAACACCTTGTTACTGTAGGAAAGGAAAGTTCTATTTAACTTCATAGAATATGAAACTAAGAGAGTTTAATTGTGCAGTCCAGTGTAAGAGTTCTTCTATAATCTATAAAAATATCTATAAATCCAAGCCTTTAGCTAGAATTTTCTGTTTAGGAAAAATGCAAAAAAAAAATTACTGTGTTTCTTGGGAATATCAATTTTTACTTTGATTCTGACTAATGCAAATCCTGAATGCTCTCTTTTTGTGAATGTGAGAACTTATTTTTCTGTGTGAGTTTTCAAGTGTCAGAAAATTTGAAAGCTGCAGAAGATTTTGTCTCATATAGAAGAAAGACTAATAATAAGCTAATGTAACATTTCAAAAAATAGTCACAAATATCAGATACTGGGTGCTAATTACTGGTTAGCCATGCTTCTTATGCTTTCCAAAGCTTTTTTTTTTTTTCATTATAATTATTATAATTATTGGCTTTTCCATTGTTTTCCTCATCCTGCCCATAGCAAGATAAAGTGACTTCTCTGATTGGCAATTTGTGATGTGTGCATGTTTGGCTCTGCTCTGCTCTTTAGTTCTCTTGGGAGCAAGATGACATCAAGAAAGCTTGAGTTTCCCTCTGCTCAACGCTTAGCAAATGTACCTCGACTGTCACTTGGTAACTCCTGCCTAGCTCCAGCTCTGCCTATGGCTGGAGGGTCAAGTTTGCTTAATTCTAGGGGTGACTTAGGAGGCCCATTTTGCTCTCTCCCAAGCTACTTCTTTGCTAAGAACATTAAGAATATTTTGGCCTCCATCTTTGTCTTTGTCTCATTTCTCAAAATGTTCAGAGTTTGGTAGGGAGGAGGGCTCCCTGGAAAACCCCAAGGTTTACAACATTAAAGACAACAGTGCTTAAGCCACTCAATTGCCCTTTAAAATATGTATTGTTCACATTTTGATAATGAAAAAGCTGAAGTTCCATAATTAAAAAGCCCAAAGCCTCATTGTAAATGCTTGTCTCTGTGGCCCATACTTCAAAATCTACATACTGCCTCCTAAAGTCATTGAGATGAAAGATTCTTTGTTCTTGCTTTCCCCTCTCACTGATGAGTAACAGTGTCAAACAGAAATGAAGTCAATTGTCCAAGGTCCCCAGCCTTTTGTTGATTCTGCCAAGGCAATAAACCAGGTTTCTGTCACTTTGCCCTCTTCTATAAACTTAAAATTAGGAAGTAACGTAGACGAAACAGAGTTTTGTCAGGTGCGGTCAAAATCCTTCCTAAAATTTCTGATGCCACAGTTGCATTTGGCCACCCAACATAGATTCTGTAGAAGGCTAATTAAATGCTTATTTTCGACCTGGGTTAAAACCAGGAAAAAAAAATGCCGATAACTGTCTTTAGTAGAGAGCAGGGGCTAAAGAGGTTTTAAAAAGGAGCAGTCAATTTTTAATAATTCCTGTTATTATTTTCCAATGACTATTTCCTGAACAAATCAAATGATCACTTTTAACACTGGAACTGAAAATGTCTTAGTGGTTTGGGTTTCTGGAAGACTAGGGGATATATCTTTTAATTTCTAGAATTACATTCCAACTCTGCATCAATAAAACAAAGCCTTGCTTTTAGGCAAATTTCACTTAAGGCACATCAGTTAAATTGAGGTGGATTTAACTCACTAATGTTTGTGTCTTACTCTTAATTATACATTTCCAATCACTTAGTCATTTTAATCAATTATCTATTGAAACAGTGTGGTTCTAGAATGTAATATTATTAACATAGAAGCATAATGAAAGAAAGCATGTAGGATTTTGAGCATTAACCATGCTACTAATTAAATCATATTGAATCTATTGACTTACTTTTCACTTTATATGAACATTTGTCTTGACATTTCATTTAAACAGAATTGTTAGCTTGTGAATTAAGTATATGTGCTTTCATCTTACTGTCACTATAATTGTAGGATTATTTCCTATAGGAAAAATGGATTTTTGAGATTGGCAATCAGAGTGGACATAGACTGAACCTATAGACCCCAAACTATACTGACTGAACCAGTCACCGGAACACATTTACAAGGTGCATGTGGGGAGGAGCTTTTGCTGAGAAGAGATAGCAAATATTTGTCTTCTTGAAGTTACTATGTAGAATGTGTGATGTTAAGAAGGCTATTTGAAGGGTATGCAAAGCTTTGAAAACAGGTCTGTTAGGTAATTCATATATAATTATTAAGTGGCCATTGCCCAGACCTTGCCTACTTCCACCTCCTTCCTGGGGCAGTCACAAACCAAACATAAGCTAAGCTGTTATCTTTTGCCCTTCAGCTATCCCCACCTCTTCTTCTATTGTGTGCTGTACTGCAGCTGGGGAAATATTATGTCCAATGAAAAGCCCAAGCAGACCTTAAATGCAGAAACTGGGAACAAGTAGCCCCAGATGCTTATCAAGATGGAAATTCTCAGTGGCAGGACTCCCACCACACAAGGTGGATAAAAAATCACACACAAACAGTATAGATTTGTCTCTCTTCTCTGGTGTGAAGTGGAATGTATGGAACTGCCATCTATCAACCCCAACCGGAGAAGTTTTGGCTTCCTAGGGAGAGTGGCCACCCTAGGATTTCTTTCCCTGCTCTTTTGGACTCTTTGTGCAATGTAAGTAACAAAGAGTTTATTTGCCCTTCTGTACTTTTAATGCTATCCATTAATAATGAGCTTTTTTGCTATAAGTTTATGTTTTGACCTGAACCTGCTGTAGCAGCTCTCTCCACAGTCCCTGCTTTTAGAAAACTATAATGTGGAGAGGAAATAATAATATAATGCAAAAAAATCATGAAAGGTGAAACTTGGAATCATACAGATTTTGATGAGAATTTTAGCTCTGATAGAATCTTGGCCATGATTATTGAATCTAACCAAGCTTTGGTCTTCCTATATATTAAAATTGAGCAGGTTTGTTGGACAAATTAAATGTTATAAAGCATGTATAATGTTAAGAAGAGTGTCTGTAAATGGTAAGTGCTCCATAAATATTAGTATTTAATAATATTAATGGAAATTACAGAAAATATATATAAATAATTACAATGGAAATCCTGAAGACTCATGAAAAAAAAATAGCTGCTTACAAGAGATTTGCTTAATGAATGAAAAAATCACAGTAATATTTTAATGAGCAAACAAACATAATCAAAATATAATCATTTACATTCAGAAATTAAGCCCTGTCTATTTGCAACTCTGCGGTTATTATCCCAGGAGGCATGTGTCGAAAGGCAGAATTGCACATGAGCCCTAGCTTCTGATATTTTTCGCATGGAACCAGCAACAGGAGTGAAGGTTTCCACTTTGTGATGACTGGTGAAAATTTGCCTCCAAAGTGCATGCAAACATCTTAGTGGTTCCCAAAGTTTAGTGAACATAATGCAAAAAGGTAAAGTCAACAAATATGCAAATTCAAAATGCCTTAGAGATTCTGATTCACGGTGACTGGAGTGTGGCCAAGAAATCAGAATATCATATAAGCATCTCAGGTAACTCCGATGCAGGTAGTTAGGAGAAACACTTTAAGAGCCATTGCAAAATCATCTCTGCTCTGAGTATCTTGATAACAAAAGCCAAACTGGATTCCAAGCTGAAGGAATAAGAGCATCAGCCTTTGGAAGAAGACGGGGTGATTTAAAGTGGGGTATGTTAAGGCAATGTTTTCCATCTTTGAAGACTGATAACACTGTACATTCCTTCCTTATGATTTGACATGTGTTTGATGGTAGAACGGGTAGTTTCTGGGTGAAGAGAGAAAGCTTGTATGTATGCTTCTGTGTACATTGGTTGTGATTAAAATCAGTCTGGTGGTTTAGAGGATATATTGAAATTAGAATGAACCAACTCAAGAAGAAAAAACATGAAAATAAATTTCCTGCTATGTCCATTAACACAGACTTAAGGGTTGAAATATTTGAGAAATGTTGACATGAAGAAAACTCTAGAGCAATTTCGTGCATGCATAGTAATTATCAACAATAACAGAATTAATTTAAAATAACTTTTCAAAAATGATTGTGTTACTATTATATGTTACACTTTGGGTTCTTAACTATCTCCTAAGTCCTAAAGGAAAAGCTTAAAGAGAGAATGGTTGCCACAGGGGATGGATATATTTCAATGCCCATGCAATACTTTCCTACATTAAAAACAATCAAGGAGCATTTTCATCCAATTGAAGTTATTTTTATCAATGATTTAAATAAAAATACATTCACAGCAACTAGGATTTCAGTTTAGGAAAATACAAAGACTTGGGATTCTTCCATGCCCTCTGATACAAAAATTGCTTCATTAAAATAAGAAATTACAAGTGTTCTAGCATAATATTTTAATATTATTCCCATAGATATTTGAAAAAATGTTTCAGAAAGTGAATTATAACATAAAAATGTAAATCATCATTAAATGTTGTCCCTTTAACAACACAATTCTGTACAAAAATATGATGCAGGTAAATCAAGCTAATTTAGTTGTACTGGGAAAGAACAAAAAGGATGATAGCAATAACAAACAGGGCTTATTAAACATCTACTACCTGTCAAGGGCTGTTCTAAAGGTTTATATTTATTAACTCTAATTCTCAAACAAATCCTACAAGATAGCTGTCTTGGGCCTCATTCTATAAATGGCAACTGGGACTCAGAGATATTAAGTAACTTGCTAAAGACAGCACAACTTGAAAATGACAAAACCAAAATTTAAACTTAGGTGTTCCTGCATTCTTTTACTAAAATTCTTATAAACTTCCATAACATATCACATTTATTCAATGATACTGCTTTCGATTGCATACAGAAACAAACAGGAAATTATTATATGTGCAATCTCTGTATAAATGGAGCTGATAAAATGGATTCAGAACTACTAGTTATATATTAATTAGACTCTTCAATGCTGATTTCTCAACTGAGTTCTAATGTCCCCCTTTCAACACCAAAAGGGTGAAAGGATGACTATCTTATTGGTCCTATCTAACCTATCAGATAGATTTTAGTGGTGATGTCCAGAGAACGAGGTTTCTTAATAGTCCCAGATCATTTGTAAACCTCAACGCTATTCTCTTTTTCAGCAAATTTTCTCTAAGTGCAACATTAATTTAGCAGCTGAGATTTCTTTCCTCTAGAGAAATGTTTATAACTTGCACTTCACATTAAATAGGAATTTATTATTAAAATAATTCAGAAACAGCTAAAAGTGAATTATGACAAAGTTCTAGTGAAAATATGCAATAAAGTTAATTTAAAAATAACACTTAAATCATCCCATGGATGTACCTTCTAATTTCAATACATATATTGTATTTTTAACAATAGAACATAAAGTAATATATGCTAATTTATTTAACAAATGAAAAACGGAAAGCTTGATACATGACTATCCTACTGCAGTAACACTAAAGTAGCGTTTTGGGGTAGCCTGTTAAAATATTTAAGTCTTTAATTACAAGTCATTTCTCCTAGCTTTATGGGTGGTGTTACTATTAAGCTAAAAAGAGTGCCACAGAGCTACAGACAGATGTAACCAACTATAACTAAGCAACTGCAAGAATAAAGCAAGTTACTTTTCCTTGAACTTGTGGAAAACAGAATTAAAAATGCTGATCTAGGCAGGTTATAGGTGAGGAAGTAGACCAAATTTTGGTTTTTTTAATTCACATTTATGTTAAACTCTTGCTTCCTTTGCCTTTTCATCTTTATTTTGTTTGTTTGCTTCATCTTAAACTTCAAGACATTATATTCAATTTGTTTATTATTCTAAGGCAGATATAGACCACATCAACTCCATTTCTTCCAATAATGTGCTTAGAACATGACAAAGATTTAATAAAGGGTGACTATGGCTATTTATTTCCTCTTATTTAATTTTTATTAAAAAGTGGGGAACAAGAAAAAAAAGTTTCACCACACAGAAACTTATGTACCTCACTCAGAGCTGATTTATTTTTCTGTTCTTCCAGCACTCAAATACCCAAAATCAGGAAACCAGAGAGAAAACAAGCCACTGAGGGAAGGCACGTAGAACTTACAAGCTTGCAAGAGAGTAGGTTGAGAAAGTATTTAAGGAAAATTGCAGCACAAACTGGGGCAATTTAGTGAAGGGCCAAATAATGCTACCTTGCCTATGACTATAGTTTTCCATGATCATATTTAGATTTAAGCATGATAATTAGTCTTTATCTACAGTCTTTAGGGAACAAAGAAGATCAATCCTTTAACACAATCAAATCAAACCATCTGTTGCTTTCTTTAAAATATATGTATATATTAAATGGTTTCCAGAAATAAAAAGACACGTTGTCATGAGCTAGAAAACTTAATTCTTCAACATAATTCATTCCTTGTTGATGCTGGATAAAGAAGGTCATGCTGTTTAATTTAGATATTATATGGGAGAAGAGAGAGGAGAGAAAAGCAATTTGGATAGGTAAGGTGGGAAAGCTGAATTTGACCTTGCCCTCTAAGGTAGCAGGGAACTTTCAGAGTTGTAAATATACAGATGTGTGGGAATGTGTGGGCTGGGGAAATAGCCACAGAATATCACAGAGCCAATAGGAGCAAGAAGAAGGCAAGAGAGAAGATATCATCAGGAAACAGAGCCCACCTGCTCCTGAGGTTATGCAAATCACTTTCCTTCTTGGGCCTCAGATTAATCAAATGAGGGGCTTGCACTAGGTGGTCTACAAGATCTCTACCAATTACCAAATCACAGGAATTTGTGGCAACGGGGAGTTTTATGATTCCTAGACAGACTCATGACATCAGATGGGCTGGAAAGGGGATGGCATTCAGTACCATTCTGTTTGGAAACTGTCAGGATTTCCCTGATAAGTAGCTTGTCTGGATCTCATAAAGACTATGGTTTCTGTTCTTATTCTTCTTCCCCAAACATCCCTTAGGGTAACTGGTCTCCCCCTGATTCTTCCATCTCTTCTCAGAGGAGAGAACCAGTCATTCTCTGTAGTTTCTGAGATTCATTGTTTAATGCTGCATGATTTTGTAGGTTCAGAGAAGGACACGCTGCCAAGAATGCAGAATTATATAAATCGAGCACCTCAGCACACAGCCAAGAAAAAAAGTGAAGCACAGAAACATTAAGGAATCAACCCAGGGTCACACAGCAGTTGCCACACATCTAGGAAGAGAATCCACATTAATTAACTTCCAAACCACTTATCTTTTCCTCTACACTGATCCGCAATTTTCTTATCCCAAATTTCATTATGTTATCCCTTGATTCTCAAATATTATATTAAAATATGAAACCATCCTTCATTCTTTCTCTCCTTCATTTTTTCCATTTATTGATATAAAACTGTTAGGGGAATATTTCATGACTCGAATCCTAGTCACCTCAAAATAGTTTCCATTTATCAGTTTCTCATTTTCTCTCTTGCTCTTAAGCTCATTACTCTGCCTTTTCTCTTTGATGAACTACAATTGGCATGTATTAACTTACATCACTGTGCATCTTCCGGATGTTGAGTCTAACTGACACTGTGGGGGGTGGGGCAGGGAGTATGGTATTGGCAGCCTCTTGATATCAGGTACAGATTTAGGATTTAGCATTCCTTTCTATTCTGCAAAGACTTATGCAGTCAACATCTCTCTTTGTTGGATCAAAAGGGAAGATAAAACACAATATCAGTGACTTTCTAGAATGTAAAATGATTTTTGAATGATTATGCATTCACAGATTTTCATAGATGGGTGCGATTTTAGAGTCCAATCCTATTGTTTATTCGTCTTATATTTATTTATTGCATACCACCTATTACTTTGCAGAAAAATAGAGATGAAAGCACAGGCCTTCCCCTCAAAAAGCCCACATTTTATTGGGAGGAGTGATTCAAAGCAAAAAGGGATATACTTGCCATCAATGTCCTCTGAAAACCTTTATGCTAGTTTTTCAGGGCTCTAAAGGTATAGCCTCATCAAGCAGGCACATCCAGAGCCAGACCAGATGTAAGACAGCCCAGAGGAGGTGATGTCTGAGCTTGTTGGAAAACGGCATTGAGGGATGAGCCAAGTGAATGTGGAGATGGAAGGCAGATGGGATACAATATACAGGATTGTAAGTTCTACGATTAAATAGATCAGGCATATTCAGAAAAATATAGTCATTTTGGAATGAATGGACTGTTGGGAAACTTCCTGAGGAAAGGTAGCAAACAGGCATTGCCAATTCCTGAAGTTCCCTTTATACTGTGCTAAAGAATTAGACCTTCTTGTTGAAAACACGAGAAACCCTTGAAAGATTTTAATTGAGACTGTAACTTTAAGTGATCCTTTAGCAGAGGATGAGGTGCATAAAGAAAGGAGACTGGAAAAATGGCAGTCAGAGAGAAGCTTCTTATAATAATCTAAGTAAGAAAACATGAGTTTCTAAATAAAGGCAACCTCAGTAATAATGGAAAAGTGAGATGCGTTGAAAACCATTAAGGAGAGAGAACTGATACTCCAGAGGACAGAGGGACCTGACGATGCTAAATTAATCAACCTGAGCCACACACTTAATGAGTGCCAGAGCTGCAATTGGAACCAGGTGCCTACCTCCCAGTCAAGGAACAGTCACACTGCCTCTGTGAATCTATGCTTTGACAATGACAATAATTAAATTTAAGATGGATTGTCTATTTATAGTAAAGGGCTATATTTAAGAGACTCCATTTTTCCTCATTATCCAAGGCAATTAAACACAGTTGTTTGAATCAAATAGAATAGGATATTAACAATTCTCTCAATGCCTGAATTTCTCAAAAACAAATCAACATCAGTTGCCTTTGATTTAACCTTAAAGCAGCTATCACTTCCCTTTAATAGTGAGCAAGGTGGCAATAGATTTCCTGTCTTGTCTCCCTTGAATATTTTTAGGCCAAACCAAACATGATGTCAACAGATACTGCTGGCAAAAGTGAAGCATCTTTTAATTCAAGGCCTTATTTATAAGCAAGGTTTGAGGGAGTAAATATGAAAAGGAAAGAAGAGTGGAGTTAGCAGCAAATTACCACAAACCTGCATGTGGCTCTTCCTTACCCAAATTCCAGAAGTTTATTCCATATCTTCATTGCAAGGATCAAACAGAGGTATGTTTGCCAAAGGCTTTTGTGAAGCTGTAAATGGCAAATCTGAAATCAGTAATCATTATTATTCATTTTTCCAATTGAAAAAAATTTTACCATTTTACAATGCTTAGTATCTGAAGGATTATGGAAGTATTGATATTTGTTTGCCCAAATTTCAGTTTCTCATACTAAAAAGTAGGTGCTATTAAGTATGCAGAACACTGTCATCATAGATGTCAAACTGTGTTGTTAAGTGATCTACATCAGTTTGAAATTCACACCTCTTAGATTACATTTGGTAGAAAATGGTAGCTACGAGAAGTTTTGTGAGGAGAAAGGGTTAGCTACACTCCCACCCCACCCCCCACAACGTCACTACCAGGTTATTATGAAGTTAATTTTCATATCACACACATATAGGTGTTTGTTACCTAAATATTATTAACAAATAAGTACAACAAAAGCAGTCCGTAAGAGCCGTTATGTGGGCTTGAGGAAGTTCCTGCACATGGAGAGAGCTAACAGTGCATCTCTCTATATGCTATGAATTCTTCACAAAGTGGGAAACAAGTATGAAAATATGTGTGTTCCACATAAGTACATGCCCTGAATGCACTTTAACTCTCAGGTGCACTTACAAACCGGAGCAATTAAAAATACACGCAGGGAAGCGGAAAGTGGAAAATGGTGTTGGAGTGAGAATAGTGTCAGTGGAATGTCTGAGAAGGGAGCTTTAATTATACTGTAATGATAAGAAAGTTATGTCAGGGAAGAAAAAGATGGATTGTTTGAGCAGAGAGGCCCAGATTTTGAAGGATAATATGTAAGCACATTCACTCGGAGATCCATTTATGTATTTCCATGTTTTTAGAGATTTTGAGACTAAACAAACTGAACCGTAAGATCTTGCTTTTGACCAACACTACTCAAAGCATTGGAATTTTAGCATTGCCCCTCGATCTGCTCCCATCAACACAAAGATGTTTTGGAAAAAAAACCCAAGTATATCTATATAATATATATGTACTATATATTATATATGATATATAGTACATACATACACAAATGTATTTGTATATATAATATGTATATATGTATATATGAGTATAGATGTTTATATATATAGATGTGTGCGTGTATATATGTATATATTGTAAACATGTTTATCCATTAACAAATATATCTATACCCTCTCCTGCCTCTAAGATAAGATATGTGTTTCTCCCAAGGCTTGAGACATTGGTAATTGTTTAAGAAGGGAGTCAGCAAACTATAGCCAGTGGGTGAAGTCCATTACATGACTGTTTTTATAAATAAAGTTTGGGCACACAGCCTGGCTCATTCGTTTACACCTTTTCTGTGGTTGCTTTCACACTACAACAGCAGAGTTGAGTAGTTGTGACAGAGATCATACGGTTACAAAGACAAAAATATATACTATCATGCTTTTTATAGAAAATGTTTGCCAATCTCTGGTTTAAGGGATATGTAGTTTATATGTATCAAATTGCTTAGAAATTATTGTTTGAAAATTAGAAATATATAGTAATGTATATGGTTAGTGATTAAATGATGCAAATAATGGAAACCATCATTCCATTTGCCTACTCCAACAAAGGCATTCCATAGGTATTCCATAAGCTAATGGCACTGTCACTATGAGGGCTGCTTTCCATTTAAACCTGGGTTTACAGAGGAGACTGTAGTTTGCAAAACATGAAATTACTCATTTCAGAATGCTCATGGATTAACCTGAGACATGGGAACAAATTGAATCACCAAAACCTACTTTGTCCTTGCATTCATTTCTTCAGAATATGTTGATGTGAAACTGTCAAAACCAAAATTCAGTTCCTGGATGTACCTGCTCAACTGAGATCTCTTGTAGAGACCTACTGCTTCCTTTGATGAGCTATAAGGTTTTCTTTCCAGTCTGATTGAAAGAAACATCAAAACCCTTTATTCTATGTCTGGGCCTCTGCCTCACACCTAAATACCTCCCCAAGGATCACTAAGAGTGATGACGTGTGAAAAGCCAGACAAGGTCAGGAGACCCATGTGGGTCCACTCCTATTGGCTGCAGATGGTACACAGCCTTATTCTGGATGGGCCTCTTGGTGCTCTCAGGTCACATCTGTGCTCCTAAACATATCTTTGAATGTAATAATTCAAGGTTTCCCCCCAAGGAAATTTTTAGTTTTGTTAAGATTTTCATGAAATGTTCTTTGCTAGAAAATGTAGCCCATTTCTTTGATTTCAGAAATTTTTCATTTACTAGGCAGCCACCACATTTTTTTGCTCCTAAGCCTCTGGTCAGAGTTGGATTTTTGACATGTATGCCATATCTCAGTTCCTCCTTAGATTCCACTTCTCAGTCCTTGTGGTTCTTCTGTGGCCAAGTAAATCATTTGCACAAAACTGTCTTTAGACAGGCATTTGCCCACTCATTGCTCCCAGCTTCTGTATGCTACAGTCTTTTCTAGATTCTTTTGTCATGTATATCTGGTTCTTCTTTCTGAATACCAGTTATATCCACCAACACAATCTTTCCTGACCCCTTCCTTGTATCTGGTGTTAATTCTTCTATTTTATTTGTTTTTAATTTGAGGGACTTTGCTCTTCATTAGAAGGTATTATATTCTTCTGGTAATACTGACTTTCCATTTGACTTAGAGGTGAGTGTCTCTGTGCCATCTTTTTTCAATAGTGCATACAGAAAACACAAATTTGTACCAATTTTCTGCTCAGCCAATTTTCTTCATTATCCTAGAGCTAGTCTGACCCCATTTCCAAGGTTTTGTACAGTTGAGCAATGATCAATAAATCAGCAAACTAAATTGAATCAATGCTTTATCACTACCCAGAAACAAGAGAATTGTGGGTTTGTTTGTTTGTTTGTTTTCTGTGTTAGGAGGTATTTCAGGTTTGTTTGTTTTTATTTGATGCTTTGAAGAGAAAGTATAATGGCTAGCTCTATTAGAAACTCACATGCATCAACATAATATAACTGTCCATTGCCAAACTAAGAGCAAGTGGAAAATAAAACAAAGTTTAAGTGATTCTATTTTATTCAAATTTGTATGCAAAATACTTCATTAGGGCTGCAGGGGATGCGAACTATGAAAAAATTTTACTACTCTTTAGAAACCTCCAAAGGTATTATAGAAGTAGCTATATGGAGGTGAGGTCTGAAGATAAATAAGACAAAATAATGTCATTATGCTTCAGGTGATATTCTATATGCTACAGAAAGAAAGATGAATAAGATACTATATATTTAAGTAACTTTTAGTCTTGTTCTAGAAGAAAAAAAATGAAACTCCAGTAAAAAGTTGACAATATAAATACAGAAACTGATGTCAATAGAAATACATTGATAAATCAGACAAAGAACTTAAGCAATTTAACTTGATATTTTCTTCTGAAATTAAATGAGCAAACCCATAAATTATCTATTAGCAAAAAAAGTAGAAATATGGGTAAGAAAGTCAGCAACCTTCAATATGAGAAAAAGGAATAGTAAAGTGTGAACTCTGAGAAAGATGAAAGAACAGTAACAAATAATCCATCTGAATTTTTTTGTTGCAAAAATTTAGAATAATTACCATCAAAATAATGAAAAGGTCAGAACATGTTATAATAAATGAAGTGAGCCTGTGCCTATTTCCAACATCTCTCACTTTAATTGGCATTTGTTTTTAAAGTAAAACTCTGACATTTACACTTCAATTATATATGGTAAGAATACTAACCAAGTTTCAAAACAAACAAAAAACTGAAAAAATCAAAATTCTACACTTGGAACAGAAACAAAAATAACAAAAGGCAGATAAAATCAAATCTGGAATCTACCTTCTACCTATTTATTTGAAAGCAGTAGATTCACTGCCGACTTAAACATCTGAGTGTTACAGGCTAATTAACTGGAATGGTTTCATTAACAAAACTAATAATTTTTAATTGATAGATTTAGTTTTGTGTCAATATGGACAATGTGGACTAATATCTTCTCCAATACATGCTGTATATTGGCAATAGATAAATCTTTCTAAAGTAGAGTTCGTGCTGTTCATTTGTACAGCAAATATTCACTGGCTTTGCACTGTCTGATGAATAAAGTCTCCACTCCTTAGTACTAACCTTTAAACCTGCCCCACATCTTGGGCCTAACTTACCACCTTTATTGCTTATTTCTCCCATCTATAAATCTAACCATCTTTAAACCATTGCCTTAATATCTGTCAGACTCAGAGCTACTTCTGTTCTTTGGGCCAGAATACAATTTGGGTCACTTATATCCAATGTGATGGAAATGACTTAAAAAAAAATATTTACAGAATCCAATCAAAGGATCTCAGTCTCCTTTTACCTCATTAAATTCAATGCCAAATACCACAGTGGTGCTTCCAATTGTCATTCAAATTGTGGATCTATGAGGATCTAAAGAGATCAAGGTCCCAGCGCTTCTTTGGCAATGTGCTCAAATGCATAGGGTTTTTGCCCCCAGCCTGAAGCAACTGTCGCATTAGGGCAGGAATGGTGGATATTCTGCCCTGTGTATTTGTGTGATTGGTTGGAAACATCCAAATAAAACTTTCTTCTTTAATTTGAGACAGTGCAAGGCCATGTTTCCACCTATTTTTATAGACCCACAAAATAAACAAGGATGCATGAAAATATATTTAATATGGCATTAATGTGGATTAAATAAACTTCTCCCTGGTTGCTTGAAGAGGCACTGAAAGAACTTGCTTAAGAATGAGAAAATTTCACTGGGTATTAATTTCATCTACTTTTTTTGAAAAGTTAAAAAAAAAATTACAAGGCATTATCTGTTAGAGTGACGACTGGGAGTGAGAAGATCCATGCAGATTTTCCTTAGGTACAAATGTGTCCAGCAAATTGCATTTCCTGCAAATTCTTTTCCCTGTTTCCATGCCTTTCATTAGAAGATTTCTTCCACCAGTTCTACTTATTAACAATAGATATATATTTCTATAAAATACTGATAAAATAGTCTTAGGGCAAGAGACAATATATATTCTCCTAATTGCTGAATATATGTTGTGATTTAAAAAAAAAAAAAATCTGGCATATTTTCTTTTTTCCAGTAGGTATTTTTTTCAATAGACAATTAATGGTTTATAAATTTTTACAGAAAGAATCCTAAGCACATCTAATTCAAAATTTTCATTGTAAAACTGAGAAAAAGGAGGCCTAAAGGAATTAAGTGACTTTCCCAAGGTGAAGTTCAAATTGAAGCTCTTGTTTCTTTAATAAGCAGCCTTAGCAAACACAGCTGCCTTTTCCTGATGTAAACAGAGATATGCCTGTTAAAATATAACAACAAAATTAAATATACAGCCAGTCAGGATATGAAACACCAATCAAAGGAGGCAGATTAGAAACAGGTATACAAATCCATAACTGTAAACTCACAAGCTGATGTAATTATTGTCCCTGCCGTCATAAAGAATGAAAAAAAAAAATTGGCCTTTTAGCCATTGAATGTACAAGGATTCTTGTCTTGGCTTTTGGGTTCTGGATGGAAAGGTGGGGAAGGAGTTTATCATGAGAAATAAAATCAAAGTTTGCATATTTATGTGTCAATTCTAGATTTATCTAAATTGGTGGGAGTGGAAATCCCAAGCAAAGATGCTAATGTAAAAATGTCACTAAGTCAGTACATCTGTACAAACTAAGGACACTTCTACAACCCACATAGAAGAAATAATTTCAAAAAAAATTTGAGATTAAAATTAAAGGCAATAAAAACATGAGGAAACAATGCACCATGACAGTTAGTCAGCAGATACAATAAAAAATTGATTTATCTCATGAGTTCAAGGATGTTTTAACATCAGAAGATCTCTCAATGGTGTTTGCCTCATTAATAGAATTAAAATCACATGATCACAGCATATTCAGAAAAAATGTATTTTATTAATTTCAGCACCTGTTTAAGATAAATATTTATGACAAACTGGGAAGAGATTGGGGATTCTTTAAATTGATAAAATTTGTATTCTCAAATCTTAGTGCAGACTTAGAGGAAAAACTTTCAATATAATCCCTTTAAGTTCAGCAACAAGACAAGAATGCCTATTAACACTGTTACTAAAAACAAAACAAAACAAAAGAAAACACTGTTACAGTTTAACATAATATTGGCGGTTTTGGACAATGCTTTAAGATAAAAAAGATATTAGACGTTAAGAATGGGAAGAGAGGAGATAATTTTTTATTATATGCATATAATACAATCATCTATTTACAAAATATAATAGAATAAAAAAATCATTTGAAATGATTACTTCAGCAATGCTGTTAGATGTAACAACAAATGAAAAAATCAATAGCAATTGTGTGCAACAGCAATAGCTAGCTAGAAAATATAATAAAAATAATATACTATTAGCTATGACATCAAAAGCCACAAAATCTCTAAGAATTAACACAATGGTGAAAATTTAAATTCTAAAGGAAAGTATCAGAATATAAGGAGATCTAGTCATACTCTAGGACAGGCATCAGCAAGCCATTTTATACATTATATATAGGTCCAGAGAAAAAATATCTTAAACTTTTGATCCATAATATCAGTTACAATAACTCAACTTTGCCGTTATAGCAGAAAAGCAGTCATAGATGATATGTAAACCAATGGCTATGGCTGTGTGCCAATAAAACTTCATTTATGGCAACCAAATTTGAATTTAATATAAATTTTGCACATCACAATGTTTTTTCCTTTTGATTTTTCCAAACATTTAAAAGTATAAAAACAGGACATACAAAAATTACACAGCAGGGGCAATTTGGACTGTGGGCTGTAAATTGAGGATGCTTACTATAAAATAAGAAAACTTAATATTATAAAGATAGCATTTCTCCCCAAGTTAATGTGTAAATTAACTGCAAACACAATTAAAGTTCCCTTTGAATATTTGTTAGTAACTGGAGAGGTTTACTGAACTACTTATATGAAGAAATAAAGGTCAATTTCTAACTAATAATACTTGATCTTAAACAAAAAAACAGACAACTTAACCAATGGAACACAGATTAATATATGAGAGAGAAGTACTAAAATAAATCAGGACATAATGAAACACTGATTTACTATTTAGAAAAATACTAGATTACATAAAATAATGGATACTATGCAAATTAAATATACACACATTAAATATAAAATTATATTGTTAGTTTGAGAATATCTTACTGTCTTAGAAATTAGGAATGACATTTAATAAACTTTTAAAATTACAAGCCATAAAGAAATTGATGATTTTGATTAATTAATCAAGGATTTCTGTCTATTGAAGAAAATGCTGGATAAAATAGCTGACAGAATGGAAAAGATATTTGCAATGTCTAAAATTGATAAGGTTTCAAGGAACTCATGAAATCAATAAGACATTGATCCTAATAGAAAAATGAACTGAGGATATGAATAGGATATTTGCAAGAAACCCTCTCCTGTAAAGTTAAAAGGAATATGGCCAGATGCTTAAAATCATTGGTAATCAGAGAAATGTACATCAAAACAGCAAGGGTATCTACTTTTATACCTGGTAAAAGTGTCACCATATTTGCGTGAAGATGTGAACTAAAGCAGTTATTCTGGTAAGCAATTTGTTAGCATGTAGCCAAATTAGTGTGCCCATGTCTTACTACATGGTCATTTTGCTTCTATGTATATCACCTGATTCATAAAGAGACACATACAAGGATACTGACTGTAGCATTTATCTTTTTCTGTAGTGGTGAGGAGTTGGAAGCAACCTGGTATCTGCCAATGGTAGAATGTACAGATAAAATGTAGATGCACTCCACGGGTTATGTTGTAGCAATGAAAAGTAATGGTCACAATGAAAAAGTAATAGAATATTTAAATGCATGGATGGAACTTTATGAACTAGTACTTAAGGGACAAAAGCAGAAAAGAGAATGAGACCTATTAAACAATTAAAAATACACACAGACCCCAAAAATCAATATTGAAACATAAAAATCAACTTTAAAGACATTTAAAGTGGTTGTCTGTAGGGGGCCAGAGAAATGGGGGTGGGATGTATGGATAAAAAGGTATACATAAATATGAACATATTAAAATACCCTAAACTGAGAAGAGTGTTTCACTCACAATTCTGGTCATCCAGTTAAACAAGAATAAAAGAAAGAAAGGGAAGGATTGAGAGAAGAAAGGAGGACTGGAGAGTGAGAAGTAGGAAAGAAGTAAACTAAATATAACACTATAAAGTAGCAAAAATCAATGAGAAATAACAAAAAAATTCCACTGAAATTAGAAACAAAATCAGGAATAAACCTAAGGGTATGCAAAACATAAACATGATTGTTGTTGTTTTCAATGCTTTTTTCTGGCACACTACATAATCAATTCTTTTTTTAAAAAAATGGAGAAGCACATGAAAAGGAAAATGCAAAATAAGCATAAATATTTCTCTTTTTTTAAATTAATCTTTTTATTTTGAGAAATACTTAGATTCACGTGCAATTGGAAGAAGTAAGATAGATACTGTGTATGTTTATCAAATTCTCCAATGGTAATTAACTTTCAAAACTGGGAGCAGATGTAGCTCCCTTGAATGAGGTCTGGGATTCGATCTCCGGTACCTCCTAAAAAACGAAAACAAAAGCTATAGTACAACATCATAACCAGGATACTGGCATTGATATAGTACGGAAATGGAACAATTCCATTATTACAAAGATTCTTCCTATTCCCCTTTTGAAGTTCCACATTTACTTCTTATTTCCTCTTTGCCACAGTCCTTGACTCATGGCATCACTAATCTATTTTCCATTTCTATAATTTTGTTATTTAAAAATATAATTATATAAATGAAGTCATACACTATGTAATATTTTGGGATTGGTTTTTTTCATTCAGTGTAATTCCCTGGAGACTTATCTGGTTTTTTGCATCTACTAACACTTCATTCCTTTTTATCACTGAGTAGTATTCCATGGTATGGATGTATCACAGTTTATTTAACCATTTACCCATTGAAGGGCATTTGTATTATTCATACATTTTGGCTAATATGAATAAAGCTGCTATTAACATTGTTTTTGATAAGATGCAATTTATTAATTCTTCCTTATATGGTTTATGCTTTTGTTGTCAAGACTAAGAAATCTGCCTACTTCTAAATCACAAAGACAGCCTCTTATTTTTTTCTAAAAGTTTTATATTTTTCAATAATTCCATGATCAGTTTTGAGTTAATTTTTGTATAAGGTGTTTGATTTAGGTCAAAGTTCATTTTTTTGCCAATGATGTCCATTTATTTCATTTTTCATTTGTTGAAAAAGTTATCCTTCTCCCAATGAATTGCTTCTGCATCTTTGTGGGAATATTTCTGTTTTTTCTTTTGTTCCATTCCATTGATCCATGTGCCTATTACTCTGTAAATACAACATTGTCTTGGTTACTGTAGCTGTATAGTACATCTTAATATCAGGTAGAGTTATTCTTCCCATTGTCTTCTTTTTCATGATTATTTATCTTTCAAAGTCTTGTGCATTTCTATACAAATTTTGGGATAAACTTGTCTATGCCTCCAAAAATTTTGCTGGTATTTTAACAGGAATTGCATTTAACTGATAGATAAATATTGGTAAATTTGACATCTTTACAATGTTCATTCTTCCAATCCATGAACCTAGTGTATCTCTCCATTTGTTTAGGCCTTCTTTGATTTATTTCATCTACATTTTTTAATTCTCAGCATACAGATCCTGCACATATATTGTTAAATTTATACATGGTTATTTCATTTTCTTTGAGTGATTATAAATGATACTGTACCTTTAAGTTCAGTTCCTACAAATATGGTGTTAACATATAGAAATGCAACTGAGTTCTCGTGTTGATCTTTTATCCCATG
>JAQZBX010007083.1:5895-21034 GCA_029593785.1 Cabassous unicinctus
AAAAAAAAAAAAAAAACAGACTAAAGGCAGCTTAACAAAATGTAAAAACATTACTTATTTAAAATTCATTTTTTAAAAAGTTTTTGACATTCTTCATTGATGGTTTCCAAAGTTTTAATTGTCTCATTTGCCTGAGTCATCATTTCCTGTTTGTTTGTGTGTTTGTAACCTTTTGTTGAAAGCTGGGCATTTTGATTTTATTGTGTTAATACTGGAATTTATATTCAGAGGTGTCTGTCCCCTCAGCTTGTATCCAACCAGTATTTTGACAAAAGTTTTGTTGAATGCCAGGAGGTAACAAAGAAGAAGAAGGAGAAGGAAGGGGGGGAGGGAGGGAGGGAGGAAACATCTTTCCCAGTCTTCACTGTTTTACCTGTGCAAGTGCTGTCCTTCAGGACTTATCCATACAATGAGTTTAGAGAAGAGCTCCAGGTCAAAGCATAGGGGCCTCCCTGATCATTTCTGCATGTGCTTATCTTGGACACATGTGTGTGGCCCTAGGAATTCCCCCATTTATATGGTTCCAAATGTCTCGTCCTTGCTAGGAAATAGTTTCCTCACTGTCCTGGGCACTGCTCTGTATGGCCTACAGTCATCAATCCCATGCCCCAAACAGCATTCTGTAGGAGAGTTCTGGGAACTGCCTTCTATAGGCAGGGCAAGTTCTGGGATGGTGAGTCCTTCAGGCCACCACCAGATAGATTGGACTAGACATACATGTTCCCAGTATGTGCACAAGGGTTATTTTGCTTTCTCTGGAACCAGGACCAAGGATCTGTATGGGAGAGTAGGTTGGCTGCATGCTAAACTGTTGAAGGGATGGAGGAGCTAGGGTGCCATGAGATCTTGTCACTTTTCTTTTGGTTGATATTAATTTTTTAAAATATATTTTTAAAGAAGTTTTAGGTTATATAAATTTTATATAAAATATAGGGGATTCTTATATGCCCCATCCCCTCCCCCTCCCACACTTTCCCACATTAACAGCATCTTTCATTTATGTGGTACATTTGTTACAATTGATGAACACATTTTGAAGACTTGCTACTAACCATGGACTAGAGTTTACATTATAGTTTATACTCTGCCATGCACAATTTTATAGGATATGACAAAATGTATAATGGCCTGTATCTGTCATTGCAATGTCAAGCAGGACAATTCCAATGTCCTGAAAATGCCCCCATGTTACACCTATTCTTCCCTCTCCCTCCCTTCAGAACCTCTGGTGGCCACTAACTTTATATCAATGATATAAGTTCTTCCATTGCTAGAATAATAACAAGTCTATAATAGAATAATAATAAGTCTACTTTAGTCCATTGTTCATTCCCCAGTCTTGAGGATTAGGGGATGATGATTCCTACTCTGTTTCTAATTGAGAGGGGCCTTAGATCCCATGGGGAAGATGGATGGAACTAATTTGCTTGCACTTGCAGACACTCTGTTCCTTGGAATGTGTTAAATACAAATGAGTTTTTATGGTTAAGAGATTTCAAGGTGAGTCAGGAGGTCATTCCAGAGGTTACACTTATGCACGTCTCAACAGGATCTCATTGACTGCAACAGTAAACAGTGCCTCAAACAGTGGGGCTCCTGAGGGTTCTAGAGACATCTAGACATTCTTGCAGGGCAGACAAGCTCAAGAATTCAGTGGACCTTATTTTGGAATTTATGCTCCCTAGTGTAACAGACTTAGACTCATTTGTCTTACTATACATTGCTTTTCTACTCCTTTTATTTGAACCTAGAATTAGCACTATACTTTAAAAATATATGTCCCAGAGACTTAAATCTTTGGTCTGTTCATGTGCCAGTTGAGTCCTGAATCTCAGGAGAGTTGCAACACCTACTCTGCAGTTCGTTGGATTCACCCAGGACAACTAACAAGGAGATGATGATAGATAATGCCCAGCCCATGGAACAGAGATCCTATCACTTTTAAGTTGACTTTTTCTTGATTCAGTGTTCACCCTGTTACTGTAGTCTTTAATTATTTTTGGGAAATCTGAGAGAGATGTTTCTGCAAGTTCTTGCTAATTTTTCAAAGTTCCTGTGAGTTCATGGAGCCCTGAAGCATCTCATTCCTCCATCTTGATTTGGGTAGAGCTTCCTTTATACTAAAAAAAAATACAAAACACAACAAAACAAAACATTTTATGCTTTTGTCTTTGTTCTAGTTTTAAAATATAGTGTTACAGTTCTCCAGGCTGCCAAAAGCAGATACCATAAAATGTGTTGGCTTTTAACAGTGGGAATTTATTAGCTTCCAAGCTTACATTTTGGAGATTGAGAAAAATGTCCAAATTAAGGCATCATCAGGTGATTCTTCTCCCCAAAGACTGGCTGCCAGCAATCCTAGACTTCTCTGTCTCATGGCAAGCACATGGCAGTGTCTGCTGGTCTTTCCCTTCTATTTCAGGTTTCTGTGCTTTCAGCTTCCTGTTTCTGTGCCTTTCTCTCTCTTTGTCTGAGTTTCATTCTCTTATAAAGGACTCCAGTAAGATATATAACACTATATTTTAAAACTAGAACAAAGGTCTACCCTGGGCTACACCTTAACCAAAATAACCTAATCAAAAGGTCTGGCTTACAATAGGTTTATACCCACAGGAATGGGTTAGCTTTAGCAACATGATTTTCTGGGGTATGTACAGTTTTAGACCACCACATATTATTTACAGTAATAAAATTCTATTCTTATATTTAGTTTAACAACATTTCTTTGGAAATATTGCTTTTAAAGGCAGAAAATTTTCCTTTGCAATTTTCCTCTCCTCATTAATGTAATGTGTTCTTTATAATCTGGTTAAGCAGTGATGAAAGTCAAGGTAGTCAAGAGAGAGATTTTGAATGGAAGCAAATGTTCTTTCATTACTTCCTGTTATTGATTGCTATAATTTACCAAAATTCCCTCAACTTAGAATAGTGTTCAGATTCCAATGAAGTTAAATAATAATACTATTCCATGTATTAGATATATTAGTCAGGATTCTCCAGGGAAACAGAATTGACTGGATATATGTATGTGTATCTGTGTGTGTGTACAGTCCTTGTAATTTAAATATTATGAAATTTGTTTTAAGAATTCATTCATGCAATTGTGGTCATGGCAAGTCTGAATTCCATAGGGCAGGTCACAAGTTGGTAACTCTGATGAAGGTTTTCAATGAATTGAATTCTGCAGGAGAAGCTGGCTGAAGTAGCTATGGAAGTTCTTTCTTTGGACTGCTGAAATCTTCAGTTCTCCCTTTAAAATCTTAACTAATTGGATGAGACTTCTCTCATTACTGATGACAATCCCCTTAGTTGATTATAGAGGAAATAAGTCGTAGATACAATCAACTTACTGATTATTTAAATCTGTGAATTGTCCTTACGGTAAGTCAGGCCATTGCTTGTTTGACAAAATAACTGGACACCATAACCTGGCCCAGTTGACACAATGTTAACCATCACAGTCTACCCTTGTTAACTTGGCACCCATTCACATGTCTTTAAACCATGCTTATTCTCTAAATAAAAATAACACAGTCATATTTTTGCCTAGCAATATTCAACTGTGCTGTGCACAATCAGAAATGCAGTCTTTCCCCAGTAGAGGGTGTAAGTCCTTGAGTAATATTCACTCTTAAACTTGATTTCCTATAACTTAAATACAATGACATAAAGTTAATACAATTTATGATATATAAAGGGAAAAATAGAGATAAAATCAGTTATTTTCTTTATGTTTATATTCAAATATATTCATAACAAAAAAATGAAGAAATATTCATAGCCATTACAGGTCTCATTTCTGTAACTGGTCACCTGGTCATAGCTCATATTTATAACTACCTTCTTCCACTAAACATTCCATATTCCCTTTACCCTCACCAAGCAAGTCAACTGGACATGGTTCTTTGCCTGGTTGAGTAACTCAAACCTTTATTCCTGATGTTTCTGGGCCATTATTAGTCCTGCCTGGTTTGGGCTGTTGCAGTTTTCCTTGGCTTTAATCACAGGGCCTGGTAGTACTAATAAATTCCCTAATGGCTCACTGTTTTTTCTGGCAAATGTTTCTTTATCTCCATTGTGTTGTAGCAGTCTTATTTTCTCCTGATAATCAGGATCAATCACCCCAGCCAATACAGTAAATCCCTAATAATTTTTGTCTTCTCTTTTTTTCCTGATCAATTTGGCTAGAGGTTTATTAACTTTATTGTCTATACAGAGAACCAGGTTTGGTTTCATTGATGTTCTCTATTCTGCTTTCTATTGTAGTGCCTTCTACCTTTTTTCATTTTTATATCCTTCTTTCTGCTTACTTTGTAATAAATTTGATTGCCTTTCATCAGTTTCTTAAGTTGGAAGTTCAATCATTGAGTTGTAACTTTTCTTCTTTCCCAATATATTTATTTAGTGTTATAAAATTTCCTCTAAACAGATACATCCCATAATTTTAAAAATAATTTGCTCTAGTTTTCAGTTCATTTGACATAATTTCCTATTTGATTTTTTAAAATTCATGGTTACTTAGAACGTGTACTTTAATTTCCCCAAACATTTGTACATATTCAATATATCAGTCTATTAATATATTCTATTTTAATTTGTCATTAGAGAACATATTTTATTAGTCCAATCATTGTCAATTCATTTTTTGTGGCTTAGAATATTGTCCATTTTTAAAAGTTTCGTTTGAAAAGGATGTGTATTCTTGTTTTTAGGTGGCGTGTTATATAATGGTCAGTTAGGTCCATTTAGTTGATAAGTTTTTCTTCTAAAGTCTTACTGATGTCTGCTTTCTTGTTCTATCCAATCTTGTTCTAGCCAATCACTGAAAAAAGGAGAGATAGAGATGTTGAAACCTCTACTGGATGTAGTATTAATCAAGGTTCTCTAAGGAAACAGAATCAATAGGAGATATATGTAAATAGTATAAGATTTTATAAAATTCTCTCACATGACCATGGGGATGCACAAGTCCAAATTCCGCAGGCAGGCTGCAAACCAGGGGCTCTGATGACGGTCCTTGGTGAGTTCCCAGGAGACATTGGCTGTTTCGAAGTCAAGCTGAAGAAATTCTTTCTGAATGCTGAAATCACTTCCCCCTTTTTTTAAACCATACTTAATTTTTAAATAAAAACAATAACAGACATGCATATATATATATTTCCATCTAATAACTGTCCTGCATACAACCAGAAATGCGTTACTTCCCTGCAGAATAGGGTGCAAATCCTTGGGTAATATTCATTCTTAAACTTGACATCCTTAAATATTATGACATGAAACTAATACTACTTGTCATATAATAAAGAAAAAAGGTTAGGAAAGAAAACAGACATTTATTTTATGTACATATAAAATCATACTCAAAACAAGGAAGAAAGATTCATGACTATTACAGTCCTTGTTTTTGTAAGTGGTCACATGGTCAAAGTTCATATTTATCACTACCTGCTTCCACTATACATTCAATGTTTCCCTTACCCTCAGCAAGCACTTCAGCTGGCCGTGGTTCTTTGCCTGGTGGGGTGACCCAAACTTTCATTCCTGAAGATTCTGGGCCATTGTTAGTCCTGCTTGGATTAGGTTGTTGCAATTTTCCATTGACTATAATCACAGGACAAGGCAGTACTAAGAGATGCCCTAGAGGGTCTCCTGTATAACAGGCAACCTCTTTATCCCCATTATGTGGATGCAGTCCTATTTCCTCTTGAGAGTCAGGATCAATCACCCGAGCCAGTACAGTGATTCTCTTCTTTGCCTGTTGATTTAGAGGTAAGAGGAGCCCAAAGTAGCCAGGTGGCATTCTTAACTTCCAGTTCAATGGAATCATTGTTGTCTTCCCTGGTGGAAGGACTCCTCTTTTTGGAACTAAGACTATAGACCAGCAAAGCTTAAGGTTGCAGAGACAGGAAGCAAACATTTTCCTAGTGGATCACTAGGGGTAATAGTGAGGGGTGCCACACCCATTTCTACCCCTTGATTCCTGGACCCATGAATCCTGGCTATGGGAGGAACAGCACCATAGAATGGATGCTGATTTAGAGCATACACAGCCTCCTGGAGAATATTGCTTCAGGTTTGCAAGGTATTGCCACTTAGTTGGCACCATAATTGAGTTTTCAAAAGGCCATTTCACCGTTCTATCAATCCAGCTGCTTCAGGATGCTGGGGAACATGGTGAGACAAGTGAATTCCATGGGAATGTTTCCTGTTCCACAGATCATTTACAGTGAAATGGGTTCCTTGATCAGAAGCAATGCTACATGGAATGCCATGGCGGTGGGTAAGACATTTGGGAAGTCCACGGATGGTACTTTTGGAGGAAGCATTGTGTTCAGGGAATGCAAACCCATCTCCAGAGTATGTGTCTATTCCAGTTAAAACAAATTGCTGCCCCTTCCATGGTGGTAGTGGTCCAATGTAATGAACCTGCCACTAAGTAGCACACTGATGACCTTGGGGAATGGTGCTAAATCCCTACCTCCATGGCCACTTTGTTCATGAGCCCATTGGGCAATGACAGTTGTGCCTGGGGAAAAAGGCTGAACTTTAGCCACAGAGCAGTTCATCTTATCCACTTGATTATTAAAATCTTCTTCTGCTGAAGTCATCCTCTGGTGAGCATTCACATGGGACATAAATATTTTCATGCTTTTTGCCGACTCAGAAAGACCTACCCACATACCTCTTCCCCAAATCTCTTTGTCACCAATTTTCCATCATGTTCCTTCCAAGTCCCTGACCATCCAGCCAAAACTTTGGAAACAGCCCATGAATCAGTGTACAAACACACCTCTGGCCATTTCTTCTTCCAATTAAAATGAACAACCAGGTGTACTGCTCGAAGTTCTGTCCACTGGGAGGATTTGCCCTCATGACTGTCCTTCAGGGGCAGTGTTGCAGCTGTCCACTTTTGGGTGGTACCTGCATATTGTGCAGAACCATCTGTAAACCAGGTCAAAGTTTTCTCTTCCTCGGTCAACTGATGGTAAGGAACTCCCCAGGAGACCAAAGCTTGGGCTGGGAAATAGAATGTAACGTGACAGGGGAGGTGACCATGGGCATTTCTACTACTTCCTCATATAACTTACTTGTGCCTTAGGACACGCTTGAACCCTATATTGTATATACCACTTCCCGCTTTATGATGGATTGCTGCTGTGCATGCCCAACTTTATGGTTTGGTGGGTCAGAAAATACCCAATTCATGGTAGGCAACTCAGGCCTCATGGTAACTTGATGGCCCATGGTTAAGCATTTAGTCTCTACTAAGGCCCAGTGGCAGGCCAAAAGGTGTTTCTCAAAAGGAGAATAGTTATCTGCAGAGGATGGCAGGGCTTTGCTCCAAATTCCTAAGGGTCTGCATTGTGATTCTCCCATAGGGGCCTGCCAAAGTCTCCAGACAACATCTCTATCTGCCACTGAAACTTCCAACACCATAGGATCTGCTGGAATATATGGCCCAAGTGGCAGTGCAGCTTGCACAGTAACCTCTACCTGTTGCAGAGCCTCCTCTTGTTCCAGTACCCAATCAAACCTAGCAGCTTTTCTGGTCACACAGTAGATGGGTCAGAGCAGCACACCCAAATGAGGAATGTGTTTTCTCCAAAATCCAAAGAGACCAAAACTAAGCATTTTGCCTCCTTTTTGGTCCTAGGAGGAGCCAGATGCAGCAGCTTATCCTTCACAGTAGACGGATATGCCCCACATCACTGGACACCTAAAAATATCACCAAGGTGGAAGGTCCTGTATTTTTGTTGGATTTATCACCCATCCTCTCTCACGCAAATGCCTTACCAATAAGTCTACAGTCTTTGCTACTTCTTGCTCACTAGGTCCTATCAACATGACATCATCAACATAATGGATCAGTGTGTTGTCTTGTGGGAGGAAGAGTTGATCAGGGCCCCTGCAGACAATATTATGACATAGGGCTGGAGAGTTGATATACCCCTGAGACAGAACAGTGAAAGTATACTGCTGACCTTGACAGCTGAAAGCAAACTGTTTCTGGTGGTCCTTACTAATGGCAATTGAGAAAAAAGCATTTGCCAGATCAATAGCTGCATCCCAGGTACCAGGGAATGTGTTGATTTGCTCAAGCAATGATACCACATCTGGAACAGCAGCTGCAATTGGAGTCACCACCTGGTTAAGTTTACGATAATCTACTGTCATCCTCCAAGATCCACCTGTTTTCTGCACAGGCCAAATAGGAGAGCTGAATGGGGATGTGGTGGGAATAACCACCCCTGCATCCTTCAAATCCTTGATGGTGGCACTAATCTCTGCAATCCCTCCAGGAATCTGATATTGCTTTTTATTTACTATTTTGCTAGGTATGGGCAGTTCTAGTGGCTTCCACTTGACCTTTCCTATCATAATAGCCCTCACTCCACATGTCAGGGATCCAATGTGGGGATTCAGCCAGTTACTGAGTGTGTTTATTCCAATTATGAATTTAGAAATAACCACAGAATGGGTCTGGGGAAACACTGGACCCACTGTAAGATGGACCTGAACTAAAACTCCATCAATTACCTTACCTCCATAAGCCCCTACTCTGACTGTTGGACCACAGTGATGCTTTGAGTCTCCTAGAGTTAATGTCACTTCTGAGCCAGTATCTAATAATCCTTGAAATATCTGATCATTTCCTTTTCCCCAAAGCACAGTTACTCTGGTAAAAGGCCATAGGTGTCCTTGAGGAAGGCTGGGAGGAAGATAAACAGTATAAATTTTCTGCAGTATAACCAGATCCTTCCCCAAGGGGATCTGGCCTTCTCTTCATTCAAGGGGCTCTGGGTCTGTAAACTGTCTCAAGTCTGGGAATTGATTAAGGGGCCATGATTCTCTGATCTGTAATTTGAGTTAGGGTTTTGTTCACTTGACCTAGAACTCTTCTGCTTATACAGATCAAGTAGGAATTTAGTAGACAGCCCATCTATTTCACTTCTAGGTACCCCATGATCAATTAGTCAGCACCATAACTCTATGCGACTCAAACTCTTTTGATTGCTGCTTTGAGTTCACCTTTCATTGCGGTAGCTGCGCTCACCTAGTCTTCGGGGATTAACTGCTGATACTTGACTTTTATGGGCCTGAGATCCGATCATCCCCATAAAGTTCAAGAATTTTAGCTCCATCACAGCAGTTCCTACAGTAATATCTGGACTACAGAGAAGAGCAATTGCAGAGCTCTGCAGGGAATATGGAGTTAGTCTTACAAATTTATTCATCACAATCCTGGTTAAAGGTGTGTCCTCTGTACATTCCTGGGGTGGGTGGGCAGGCCTTAAATAGTAAATCCATTCTAGCATTCCAATTTCACTCAGCCTTTGAATTTCCTCTTCTATTGTATACCAGGGTAAATTAAGCATCTCACTCTCAGACATGCTAAGCCATCTTTTGTTCCATTTCAATCAGTCACCCAAACAAACTGTTAGAGCCCTTTCTAAGCCCTTTAGCTACAGTGTTGAATCTAGAATTTCTGCTTAGTGGATCCATATCAATAAATTCAGCCTGATCCAACTTTATATTCCTTCTACCATTATCCCATACCCTTAGTATCCATTCCCACACATATTCCTCTGATTTCTGTCTATACAAGTTGGTAAACTCATGCAGTTCTTTTAGAGTAGAGCATACTTCCTCATGGGTCACACTTTGTATTTTGCATTTGGAGGCTTGTTGTGATTTTAGTCATGAAGAGAATAGGGATGATAGGGATGGATAAGGAGAAGGATTAGAAATGCCTTGCAAGCTATTGACCTCAAGGAATTCCTTTGTATTTTCATCTGGTGAGTCAAGATTAATCTCTTCAGGCTTGGGTTGGAAGGCAGACTCCTGAGGGCAGGGTGAAGGTTTGTCAGTGCTGGCTGGAGATTGGCTAGTACCTGCCTCAGAGGTGGAAGGATGTCTGGACTCCTGGGTCAGGCTGGAGTCTGGCTGGTACAAGATTGACATTGTGTGGTCTCCACAGGGCAGACCATCACAGGTTTATCTGGCAAAAACTCAGCAGAATTTAGGGTTCTAATTTCCCCACGGATATCATCCTCATCCCATATGTTTCCATCCCAATCCTCAGTGTTCTGCTCCTTTCCATGCAATGTCTTCATTTTAACAGCAGATACCCTGCAAGCTTGAGAATTTGTTTCCTTTGTAACTCAGTGTAACAGAGGAGGTCAAGACCAGAAAATTTGACTGAATAATTTGATATTCCAGAGAAACCACACAGGAGCCCAGCATCAGTTATGCCTTTAATACTTATAGAACTTGATAGTGGTAGATCAGGGGGAGGTCCACACCAGGTCTTGGTAGGTAGGGGCTTATAAAGGTATTACAGTGGGGTGGGGGGAGGGACAATACCCAAAAGAGCTGCAGAAATGCTGCAGGAATATGCTTGTGCATGCAATTCTTAAAACATTCTCACCACATCTTTGCTCTCATCTTCAAGGACTAGGCTGCTGGCCAGTTCAACTAGTCCACATTCCAAGGCCTCAAGTTCATGGAAAGGGCATTCTTCCTTCATTTACCCCACACTCTACCTCAATACTCTTTCCACTGTACAACCTGCCCATTAGATCTTATGTGATATCTGAACAATCAAAGCATTAGAAGATTGTATTTAGATTCTAAAGCAACAGTATAAAAGACAGCAGAATAATAAGAGTAACATATATACAACATTGGACATTAATGTTTGACAGTGAAATTACACAATTCAGGGGATTTTATGCAGAGGTTTTTTATACCATACATTTTCCCCTTCTAAATTCTCTGAGTTTTCTCTAGTGATATTAAAAACTAGTTTAGGCATTAGAAGAGTTCACAAAGATATACATAGAGTTCCAGCAGGAATAGGTGACCTTGGATCATCAATATGGATTTTTACTGGCATTTTTTGTATAAACTGTGGTTTTATAACAATGTTTTGGGTGATGTCTATTTCCCATGGGCTTACTATTCCCAACCAATGTGGCTGCATAGGCCAGGACCACGGCCAAAGGACCTTATTTTCCCCAGTTTGTATAGTCTGAGGCATAGGCAACAACAGATTATTATTACTTCCTCTTTTGGGTTGTCGGATGGATGGCCCTTTCACTTGTATTATCAATGCCTGCATTGGTAGTGCTGTTCACATTTCAATTGGAGCAGGGGCCACAGCTGAACTTAAGCAAGTTAAGGCTGGATACAGCCTCTTAGTCCATTGTCGTAAAGATCCCTTATCGCCTTTTATTTGTTTTTTTTTAAAGGTCATTCATCCTTTCCATAAAAAGTCCAAGCAATACCCTGGTCCATAGCCCAAGACTACGTGAGGTGACTGGCAAATGGATTTCCTTGGTCACTGTTAATTTGGGATGGCACCCTATATTGGGCACTTACATTTTCTAGGCAGCAAGTAGTAGCCAGCTGGTTACAAGTTCCATTGTAGTGTCTGTGGCAGTGAAAACATACCTTGCCCCTTCCAAGAACAGGAGGTGACAAATGTAATCTACTTGCCATGATGCTACTGGAGTCTGTGCTTGGCCAATATATCCCATCCAGTGAGGTAACTGTTGCAGTCATTGGAGTTAGTACGATGGACACACAATGAGTGATATTCATGAGCTGCTGGCAAATGATAAGCAGCTGGAAGTGCTGCCACAGTGTCTGGTAGCCACAATGTCTGCTTTATCTGTGGAGCTCCTCTGCAGCTTTTCAGGTCTCAGTGATACGGCTCTGGATCTTCACAAAGGCATCTGCCTCAACATTCTCAAGAGGGGTGTTGGAGGAGTGGGCAGGGACATGATAGTTAGCTGCCACTGCTGGCAGATGTTCCAGATGTTCTTCCACAGATCTCTCCCCCATAGAGGTGATTCACAACAGTCTGTTTTCCCGTCTTGTTTCTAATATCTGCAATCCACCCCTGGATAGGTAAGGTAGTCTTCAGAATGACTAGAAGCCTTCTACTTGCAACAGGGCATGGTATGCTACACAAAGTTGCTTTTCTAAGGGGCTAAATCTTACTTTGTCCCCTTTCCACAATTGTGACAAAAACCCAAGGGGTATTTTTTTAGAATGTTGCCTTTGCCACAAACCCCACCCACAGCCAATATTGGTGCTGGCCATATCCAGTTCACAGGGTAAGTCAGGATCCACCCCCCTTACTATTTAAGCTTGTGCTATTGCCCTCTTTGCTTCTTTAAAAGCAGCTTGCTGGGGGTTCTCCTACTCCCATGCACAACCTTTCCTCTTTAACAAATACAGTGGTTTTAATACCTGAGCTAAATGAGGGATGAAGGGTTTCCAGTACTCTAACAATACCATAAACTCCATTAATGTGAGATAACATTGTACTTTATCAATTACAGTGGAGGGTATAGTTTTTGTCTTACCAAATCAAACAACACTTAAGAATTTGACAGAACAGCCAGGACTTTGTAGCTTGTCCCAATTGTTTGCCCATCCCAGGCTTTCAAGATAAGATAACATTGATTTTGTTGCTTCTTTTAATTCTGAAAGAGAACTTTGGGTTAACATGATATCATCAATGTAATGAAACAGGCTTACAGCCATAGGTTTTTTTCCATTCCACCAGATCCTTTGCCACAAGGCTGTGACAGATGGCTGGGCTGTGCACGTAGCCTTGGTGAAGCACTGTAAAACTCCATTGGTGGCCTTCCCATGTGAAGGTGAATGCAGGCTGGCTTGACTTGTCTAAGGAGATACTAAAGAAAGCAGTTAGAAAAATCTAAAACAAATTGATAGTGACATAACTGGGTACTAATTTCTTGCAATAAACTAGCAATATTTGGGACTGCTGCATACAGCAGTGATGTTACTTTGTTTAATTCACAATAATCTACTATCAGGTGCCACTCCATGGCAGCCCCTTGATTGGCCATTCTCTTTTTTTATGTAGCCATAGAGCTGCTTCTTCAGCAGAGATGGGGTAAATCAGACAATAGGAGCCAAAGCATCCACCTCTTGATTGCCAGGCTGAAAGATCATTTCTGTGACATTTAACATCTTCAAAATAATTAAAACCATGATTAGCAACATGATAATTTTATCTAATATTATGCAGAAAACATTGTTACATCTTTAGGAATTTTATACATTTTTAAGTATTTATATGAACATTTTACCTATACAACTTTGATTAACAGAAGGTTAAAAAATCCCTTTTAATTTTTATAAACTTTTCAAACACTTTCTATTCAACTTACAACATATTAAATGAACTTAACTATTTTTAGCACTTCACCTTTTTTTAAGGTGAAAGAACAAATCTTTTGCAATAGTTTGAAATAAAAAGATACATTTTAGGATTTGACTTTGAGAAAGCAAAATGTTAAAGTTGTTAGGTTTGACAATTATGTTCTTTCAAAAGTGAAAAGACTTTTTTTTTTTTAAACCACCAAGGACATGAGAGGGTTAAAGTACAAGAAGGTGTTTTGATAAAAAGACTTTTTGCTTTGTATACCAATTATTCAGGAGAAAACATTTTATAACCTTTCACTAAAACAGACTAATGATTTAAGAAATTTTGTTACATTAACAGAGAAAGAACAAAATTTTAGTTTTGCACCATTATTCTATTTGATACTAAAGCGTTTAAAACATTATAGATAGACCCATCAAATCTCACTTAACAGTGACCACTAGAATTCCTTTTCCACGAATCTTCTGCATGTTCTGTATCCATTCTGGTTTTGTCCCACATTTTCTTCTTTCTTAATAACCATTCATTTTATCTTAGGACAAAATTACTTTCTTTTTCCTTAATAATAAAAACACATTCTGTATGCCTTATATACATAAGTTACCAAAATGATTTTGGAAACTGTCTCCAAGCAAACCTCTTACAACATACAATTAACATTAACACTAAACAAACTTGTCAGAATAATGATTTAATTTGGTTATATGCAAACATAACTCTTCATAATTTTAAATACTCAGTAGCATGCAATACTAGAAACAGTCTTTTAGAGGCAAGTTGGCAGGGGAGGATGGCTGCTATCAGGACTAAGCCATGATTTAATTCCAGGCTTATAAAGTATCCAGCATTTTTCTCTTTTTTTCTTTACTTTCATAGAGTTATCAAGTTCAAAAGCTACTAAACTTTAACAGCACTAATTTTATTAATGTGGCTATTCAGGCCCAATTAGAATTAGCATGGAACCAAAAACAGAGAACATTAATGTTGCTAAGCTTTTCTACTTCTCAAGCAGCTAAACTAATTCTATCAGCCCCCACTAGCCTACAGTCACGCCATTCAGGGGGCATGGGGTTTGCAGAGCTCCTGCCGGAATATTTTCTTTATCTCAGTTAAATCTTTTGCAGAATATTTTCTTACAAGCATAGTTTCACTGACAAGTGCCCTATTTAGCAGTTCTGCTTGTGCGGGATGTTGTATCTGTGATTTAGCCTTCCTCACGTCACCATACTTTCACTTTAGCAGTTTTCTCTCTCGTAAAGCAGTGAGAATTGGCCACGCAATTGCAGCAGCTAGAGCATGTTGCCCCTTTTTCCTCGTATATAATCCCTCAATTTTCTTTGTGATATTTTTTTCCTCTGATCTGCTTGGACTTGTCTGGGCTCTATTTCTAATTTAAGCGACTTCTACCTGGCATGCATGGGATTCAGCAGCCAGCTGTTTTTTGGAGCATTCTCTCAAGGCTACTAATAAGGGCCAGGCAGCTTCTGCAGCCATGGCCCAATGTTCTTTCTTTCTCATAAAGATATCTTCTACATTCTTCTGTAACTGTACTAACCCTGCAGGCTTATATGGGGCATCCCTCACATCACAGAAATCACCCCAAATATCTATGAGGTGAGCCAGCTCAAACCACATAGAAGAACGGGACCACCCCAGGATTTCTGCCATAGGATTCCCTGTGAATTCCATGCTGTCCATGGCTCTGACACCATTAGGAGACCCTAGAACATCCTGCTGATTATGCCAATTATAATGCAGGAGGTCAAACCCAGGAAGATTGACCAAATAATTTGATATTCCAGAGAAATCACACAGAAGCCCAGCGTCGGTCATACATTTACTAATTACAGAACCCAGGGGGATGGATGTGGCTCAAATGGTTGGGCGTCCGTCTCCCATATGGAGGGACCCAGGTTCAATCCCCAGGACCTCCC